>CAUYSK010117345.1:0-98945 GCA_963575035.1 Avahi laniger
CACCTGTAGTCCCAGCTACTCAGGAGGCTGAGGCAAAAGGATCACTTGAGCCCAGGAGTTTGAGGTTGCTGTGAGCTATGATGACACCACTGCACTCTGCCTGGAGCAATGGAGTGAGACTTTCAAAAAGAGCTCAATAGAGTGCCTAGCATATAGTAAGTGCTCAACAAATAGTACTGATTACAAGGGTCCCAGTTACACCTCCTTTGCCAACCCCAATCAGTAGCCTATTGAGCTGATTCCTCATGCCCCGCCCCATCCATCACAGCTCTTCCCGCCTGTCAGAGCCTCTCCCAGGAACTCAGAAATTCTGCAGTACTCAGAGGTGACTCAGCCCCATTAGGGTGGCCTAAAATGTCAAGAGGAAAGAGATGTGGATCGATTTAGGTTTGTGAAAGCATTTGCTTTCCCCACAGGTGTGGGCAGAAGACCCTTTAGAGAGTGGCCCCACCCTGCACCCCAGCCCTGCCCTTCCCGCAGTTGAAAAGTGAACCCACTTAGAAGTGGACAGGCTGGTCCTCTTGGCATCAAATTCCCCCTCTTTACTGTCTTCAGTACCCACAAGTTCTTGGAAAAACAGGAATATGAGTTCCAGGATTTTACAAGGGAGACACAGACACTTGCTTTTGCTGGGTATTAAAAAGGGGACTGGTGTGGTTTGTTTAGGAAACTTTCATGAGAATATTTCCCCAAAATGCATCCAATGCAGAGATGAGTACCATACCTGGATCATTTTGCCAGCAACTCCCCACAAAGCATTCGATTCCCCCAAAACCATTCCTCCTTGAGGGTCCACCAAGACATCTCTTTCATACTTTGCCCGGAAAGAAAGTAAATATTTTTCAATGAAATTCAGCAATCAATTAAACACCGTCTCTCTTTAATAAGAACGTTGAACCAACAGCGGCTGCACATTCCAACAAGAATATTTAAAGCAATTAAACTTTAGCTACTTTTAAAACAAATTCTTTTAAATGCTAATGACCATTGTTTTCACACTTGATAAGTAAAATTTTGTGTCGAGCAAGGTTAGATGATTGCAATGATTTAATTGTACGTCTCAAAGAAAGGAAAATGGTAAGAAAAAAGCTAAGATGGACCTCTTACCACATTCCTACCGCAAAATGTCCCGTAACAATAGAAGCGTGATTTGCTGAAATTAAAATGCTATTATGGTGAAATTAGGGCTTCAATATTTTTAGCAGCTTTAATAGGCCTTGCATTTTAAGGGACATCTGATAATAGATAATTACATTTCATCTTAAAGAAACTGAGTTGTTTTCTTAAGGAAAATACTTTTCTTTCTTCCAGAGAGGTTAAAGCCGAGCCATCATTAGAAGCAGCACCAAGCTCGAGGTTCCTGCTTCAGCTTGGGAAATAGAGATTAGCATATAAATAGCCTTCGGTGCCTGCTTGATTCCAGCTATTTTGCGTTTCAATGTGGCATCAGAATGCACTTAGCAAGAAATGTTCGAGAGGAGAAAGAGGTTTGTAATATGTCGCTTTTATAGAGGGGGGAACTTTAAGTATAAAAGATCATCCACTCCTCTGTGGGCTTTTTTTTTTTTTTTTTTTTTTTTACTGTATCTTTTCAATGCCCCAATTACAGACTCCAAGGAGCCAACAGGCCCCCTAGAACAGAGCCTTAGTTTACGCTGCAGCTCTTTCTTTGGACCGGGAAAATAAGTCAAAACGGTGCACAAGAAATTAAATAAATACGTGGACTTCCTCCTGGATTCCTGGATTTGGTGGGGTTCTTGGGGTTGCGGAGGGCACAGTCATGCCCTTTCTGCTCCCCACCACGCTACCCATCAGCAGCGGGAAGGTGGGACGACTCCTCCAGGCCCCACTTGCTGGAGCAATGAAGGAGACTCCTGGCTTTCTGCCTGGAGGTCTGCTTCTCTCCTGGGAAATCGCGGGGACTGGGCATGGAGCCCGGGGTTCTTTCTGTGCCCCCTCCTGCCCCTGTGCATGCACGGGCGTGCACACACACACACACATTCAGGCTGACTGTGGTTCAGGTTGAGTCTTGGGCTGCAGCAAGATGATTCGCAAACCTCACGCTTTTTCTGTTTGGCACAGAGCAGTGGGCAGTTCTGAGAAGAATGGTGCTGCACGGCTGTTTTAGGGGACATGGCTTTTCCTGGATGTGGCAGTGGGTGGAGAAGCATGGGCCAAGCAGTGGTAGCCTCTAGTCTAGTTCCTGGGGTGGCTTGGGCCAATCCAGAGCCCTCGGTTCTAGTCCAGGCTCCCCTGCGAACTTGTTGTAAACAAGTCAGGTCAGCTCTAAGTCTGAATTCCTTCATCTGTAAAAAGGAGAATTATAAACCCTGCCCTGCCCACTCATGAGGTTGTTGTAAGGAAGCAATGAGACCTGGGTGTGAAAGAACCTTGTATTCCCACGTTAGCTTATGTGGTTAGGGCGCTGGCGAGGTTTTTTTGTTGTTGTTTTTTTTTTTCTGGATCTTCCTTTTGTCACAAGACCCCAGGTTTCCATCCAGCCACCCTAGCATCTCACCCATGCTCCCAGGGTTCTGCCCAGCCTCCCCACCTGGAAACCAGTTAGGAGGTAACAGCTCATTTGGGTTGTCTGGAGACAACGCTAGGGTTTAAGAGGTGGGTACACAGGGACGCTGGCTCCAGTCTGAGCCTCACCACTTTTAACACCGTAAGCCTGTCACCTGTTCCTTAAGCCCCTTCTGCCCACTCAAATAGGAATGCTGGTAACTTGAGGTGACTTTCAGAGATAGTTTGAGGCTCGACAGAGAAAACAGGCCAGAGAGCCAGGCATAGTGGCTCACACCTGTAATCCCAAAGACTCAGGAGGCTGAAGAGGGAGGATTGCTTGAGCCCAGGAATTTGAGGCCAGCCTGGGCAATAAGCTAGACCCTGTCTCTACAAAAACTTTTTTAAAAAATTAGCCAGGTGTGGTGGTATGCACCTGTGGTCCCAGCTACTCAGGAGGCTGAGGCAGGAGGATCACGTGAGCCCAGGAGTTTGAGGCTGCAGTAAGCTATGATTACGCCACTGTACTCCAGCCTGGGCCACAGAGTGAGACCCCGTCTCTAAAAAAAGAAAGAAAGAAAAGAAAAGAAAGGGGCCAGAAAGGCCTTCAGGAGCTGTATTGTGGGGCATATGTGTATCCTTCCAGTCCACAGCAGAGGGATGCATTGTGCTAGGGTACAGGCAGCCAGGCTCCGCGCACCTCTCTGCTCCCAAACCCAGCAGCCTTCCCATGGAAAGCGCCCTGCTGGGCTGCAGGCACTCCATGGTCTCTGTAAAATTGGCCCAGGATCTCTCAGGCTGCACTGTGTCCCACAGACCCCAGGGGCACCACCTCTGTGGGAGGGTCACCCCTCCATGAGAACCCTGGTAAACCCAAGGATCCTAACGGGGCCGTGATGGGGATGCTGGACCTGGGCTCCTCCATGGGCAACGTGCCAACACGCAAAATCTTTATTCCTTTTCCCACTCTGTCCCACAGCTTCACACGCTCAGTGCTGACAGATGAGTAGCACTAATTCTGGACTTCATACATGGAGGCTGTTTTCATCCAAACGAGCTCAGTGTTTGGAACAAAGGAGGCAATGGCAAGGTGGCCTAAAAGGCAGGGGCTCAGGCCAGAGTTCTGGGTTCTGGTCTGCTCTTTCCTGCTGATCTTAAGTGAATTCTTTCCGCTGTGCAGCAAAGATGTTCTTACAGATGTTTCCCATCTGTAAGAAAGATTCAGCAGTCTCCAGGGGCCCTTCCTGCCCACACTTCCGTCTTTCATATGTTACTATTCTCCTGGGTTTCCTCTGGCCTGAGAGCTTTCCACTCCAGAGAGGATGGTCAATATCATGTCTCGCTAATTCAGGCAACTAAAATATCAGCTTCTATTTACAGCATCTTTCATTATACCCATTTTATACATTAGGAAATCGAGGCTTAAAGCAATTGACTGAGTGACCCCAAGTGGAGAGCCAATACTGGACCTCAGGTGCTGACCCGGCGTCAGATCCCATGCTCTCGCTCATCACACACTAGCACTTTCCTGGGCGGCTGCTGGGTTGACTACTGGACTGTTTACAACCAGCATGGTTATAGGACAATCTGTGTCTGCCATATCTCAAAGTGATTTCCAAATTGTGATACAAAGAAAACTAACTCTGCTGAATGTTAGTAGGTTCTCCTTGTGAGGGTGGAGCGGAAGCTTTCATGATCAAATGAGTTTGACACTGAGTAAAACAAGTAAGCAGTTTTGTTTTTTTTTTAACTGCAGAACTTCTCAGGGCCTTTAAGATGTAAGATACATAATTTTATCCCAACCTATTGGTCCAGAGACCCTTTCCCTCTTCTTTTTTCTTGAGTAACTTATGTTCCACTAACAGATTAGGGTTCTATGACTTTGCTACTCAAAGTGTGACACCTAGACCAGCGGGATCAGGCATCACCTGGCAGCTAGTTAGAGATGCAGATTCTCAGATCCAGACCTGCAGAATCAGAGTTTGCATTTTAACAAGATGCCCAGGTAGTTCATGGACACATGAAAATTTGCGAACCATTGGTCTACAGCATACATGTGGGGAAGCATGGCAGATTCATCACGGACTGTGTCCATATACCAGCCATCAAGCCAGAAAACCCAGGGGTGAAAAAGTATCAAGTATTATTTGGCATCATGTGGACCAAACAGCAAGACATAGAGTTAAGTTGACATGCTGTATCACCACACAGACGCAATCCAAGAAAGTTCCCACAATGGAGAGTTTCTTCCCATTCCTAACGGGATGTAAGAGTGGGTGGAGATGAAGGGATGGATGTTCCTGGAATGTAGACATGAAAAGTGTTGCATACCTCTTCCTAAAATGTGAAGACCTTTTAATTCCTAGAAGGAATGCACCTCTATTTCCCTGGATCCCCTCTCGGTTACAGAAGTGGTCAAGGCTACTGGGTATACCTGATATTATCACCTAGGGAACTCCTGAGAAACAGCACACTGACCCCTAACCTGGAAAGTGAAAAGACAGCTTCAAGGGTACAGGAGCTTGTCTTAGTTTTAAAAATCACAGCTAGAATGACCCATTCATGCAAGATAAGACCTATGCCTAAAGAAAAATGCCTTTGCTCTTGGCTGCAATTATTTCAATTCATGTGGTCACACTCTCTCAAGTTGACCTGACATTTCAAGCTGCAGTTGGATATATCTTTGTTCAACAAACAAATAGGCAAACAAGTTTTTACTTAATGACTTCAACGTTCTGGGGAGACAAAAGCATTCAAAGTATGTGTGCAGACAGATTTGGTAACTGGCCAGAAGACACGGGGCTTATAAATGATGGCATCAGGATTAGAATCCAGATCTGTCTGGCCCTGAGGTCAGGACTCTTTCTACTAAGGAGGCAGCTCCAGGACACACACGCATTTTGTCATCTCTTTTGTCATCCTCTTCCTATTTGGCTCTTATGGAGATAACTCTTGCCCCAAACCCCTCCTTTTATAATGCAAAGTACTTCTAAGCCCAGTGTTTCTCCCCACCCCCCACCTTCTTTCTGTCTTTGGATTTAGAGCCTTTCATTCACCTTTATTGAATTTCTTTTTTCAAGATTGTTTTCCTATTCTAAATTGTCATGAATGCAAATCATTTTTCTAGTGCTACTCACAAATAGGATGACTCTGCCTCCCTTAGTCAAGTACAGAGCTCCACAGCCCCCACTGGAATCCAGGTAACCAGCAATCTGTCAGTCAACCTGGATGCAACTCACAGTCAAGATATCCAAAGTGGAGCTCCTGATTCCTGCCCAGTCTCCCCACCTGCAGTATGGCACCGCCATCAGGTCAGCGGGGGTCGGGGGGAGTCTATTCCTGTCTATTCTTCATCTCCCACATCTTTCTTGTCTATGAGCAAGTCTTTCCACTCAACTTCCAAAACAAATCCACCACTTCTCGCCTTCACCACTGTCACCACCCGGTCTACATCACCATCACCTCTCTCCAGGGCCACTGCAAGTCTCCTGACTAGCCTTCCTTCTACTCATGCTCCTCCGGTGCACATTCCACGCCCTGGGAAATAGCATCAGAAAGCACCACTCCCCTGCTTAAAACCCTTTCCTATCAGCACGCAAGCTCCACGAGATCTGGCGCCCAATTTTCATAGTCACCTCCATGTCCCCAGTACCTACGACAGGTCCCAGCACAAAGTACATTCTCAGTAAATATTATTTACATGACTGAATCAAGTAATAACCTTAATTGCAAACAACATCAAAAATCTGTTATTTATAGAGAAGTGGACCTATGTCTTTTTTGGCTTTTTTTTTTTTAATTCTCACATTGTGGTTGGTCTTCTCCAGTTTCTGAGAAGATGTCAACGGATCTAGACTTTAAGCAATTTATTCCTTCCCTTCTCTCCAGCCAGCAGAGGCAAAAATAAAAGGAATTTGTGACTTACACACACAGATGCATCTCGCTTCAGTGTTGCTGCTCGAGAATAGATGGGAGGTTATGCTGATTGAACTGGACATTTTCCATTCTTATTATTTTAATTATAAACATAAACTATTGGGGGTCAAATCAGATGGAAATCTGCCTATCAATTTCACAATTAACATCTCATTTCAAGAGACCAATCAACTCAAATGAGGGCCAGTGACCTTAATCTTTCCCCAAATACAGTGTTTTATTCCCCTTATTAGCTGAAAATCTCCAAACTGTGAAATATGTGGGTTAACCCCACGTTTACACCAGTGATGCTACTGCCACACCGAGATAAGTCCAGGGGTCTTGGTGACCTTTCTGTTACGCTTGTCTGGACATAAGCAAGAAGGCTAAAGCTGTGCAAATCAAGTGGCAAAAATAGCAAGGTCACTTAAACAGGGCCTCTTTTTCCATTTATTTTTCTAAGACTGTGGAAGGAACTTTGATTTTTAAGAGAATTATTTTGCCACTGATTAGCTAAAATTAACCAAAGAGGAGACTAAAGTCCAGAAGTCAAAGGCAGCTAATTTTAATCATAAAGGCCTATTAAATAACAATCTAGTCAGAGAAAAACATTCTCTTTGTGATATGGGGGAGGGGGGCAGGGAACTTGGTTTTTAAAAACAAAATAAACAAGAAAAGACAATTTTGACCTGGCAAACAATGCATCTGCTTAACGTCAATATCCCTGCAAGGATTAGAACAAGACTATATACTCTGCAGGATTAACTACTGCTCCCGAAAGGCTGAAGGTTCCACCTAGTAAACACAGGAGATATACACACAGGTACCAACCCACATCAGAGCTAGACAGACTAATAACTAAAGGGTTTGTTGACAGCTCTATGGGCAGCCTCACTTTGGATTAGATTTGGGGTGCACAAGTTAACAGAACTACCCCTGAAACATTTCAAGGTCAGCCAAGAAGTTGCCAGTCTTGTCCACCTAACTCCTTTGATTGATGTGCCTTGAGTAGCTGTATCCAAGTCTTGGCAGGGGTGACAAATTTTTCTTTAGCTTGCTTGAGCTGATGATTGGCTGTTTGGGATCTGTATGGCTAGAATTCTTAAGCTGCAAGAAATAGAAACCAACATAAGCTAAGCTGAGGCAGCGAAGGGGAATTCATTAAAAGGATGTAGAACTGTTTCCTGAACTCAAGGGCATGAAAAGCATCAGATTTCAAAAAAAAACTTGCTCCATGTCTCATTTCTGTTCTCATCACATTTGCTTCTCAGTTAATAAGGCAGAAAGAAATGTCCATCCCTTGCTCCCAATTTCCCATCTGGTCCATTTTAGAGATTGTCCCAGCCAGTCCTAGACTTTGGGCCTCAAATTCTAAGGAGGAATGTACATCGCCAAATTTGGGTCAGGTATCCATTTTGATACATTCAACCATGGCCAAGTGGAAGGTCACAAGGTACAGATATGACTGTCAGGGTATGTACCCAAGGATGAGAAGAACAACTCAGGAAGATCACCATGAGCTAGGCAGAATCCCCGAGAAGGTATTTAGTAAAGAACTGATTGTTGCAACCAGAGGCCAGTGAACTGGCCCAGCACGTGGAGCCAGGGTCAAGCCAAATAATTCCCCCTGTACCTCTGGCCAGACCATCTCCTTGGGGTAAGAGGCTGGCACCCAGTAGGGATTGACACCCTGTAGCTGCACAACACTCTGGGAGAAGAGCCCCAGCTATACTCCCTGAAAGCACCCTGCACTCTTCTTTATCCTGTTTATAACAATTTATAATCCTACATTTATTTTAAATTTGTTTAATGAGCATCTCTCTTCACCACGCAGCTTGAAGATCTATGAGGTCAGGTACCATGTTGGTTTTACTTCCCTTCATCATCCTGGCACCGTGCTGAGCACAGAGTGGACACCCACTAAAGAGCGAATGAATGAATGGAGTGGAAGAGGCCAGGGAAGTTTTGCCAGATGATTTGGTACATGAATTGAGTCTCAAAGGACAAATAAGAGCCTTTTAGGAGAACAAATTGGGATAGCATTCCTGGCAGAGGGAATGACAGAGGGTCCAAAGGCACAGAGACACATAGTGCAAACACCACAGAGACCATGAGGCAGGTTGTGGCAAGAGAGCTGGTTAGAAAGTGGAGGTGGAGGTCACCGCATCTTGTGTAGAGATGGGAGGACGTGGAGCTAGGAACTGTACGTCCAGATGTTAGACTAATCCATCTCATGGGAATGTGGAAGCAAGATTAGAGGCAGGAAGGTGAGTTAGGAAGTTTATGTGGTCATCCAAGAGAAAAAAGCAACAGCAGTGAGGACTGGGAGGAAAAGATTTTACAAGTTAGTAAAGAAGTATTCATAGAATCAGCAGAAAGTTGGGGGATACAATTTCTCATTGTATTAGATAGTTATTTACGCACATCTTACCTCCCCTGCAAGACTGTGAGCCTCTGACCCTCCACCTCATTCCTGTGCACAGTGCTGGCCCAACACACAGCAGGTGGGTTGAGAAAATAAACGAATGAATGATTGAGTGACTACCACTAACCAAGAGTGGCGGCAGCTGGTGGGGCAGGGTCCCTGGCAGTGTCCTTTGAGGGTTCCATAGAACCTCACTGCTTGTATGTTTATCTTGCCTCCATAAAATACTTAGAGCTTCTAAACTTATTTTATATCCACCTCAACCTCCCGCACCGGCCTGGGTTCAGGGTGAAATGCCGGCCATACCTCCCTGTTTAATGAGCTGGACTGGAACATACTGAAATGGAATGGAACAGGCCTCCTATTCTATAGAAAGTACCTACAAAGCAGACTCAAAGGGGAGAGGCGTGGCTGGCAGGTCTTCTCCTCTTAAAGGCTGTGGGTAGATCGGTCAGGTGTCCATGAGGATAACAACCTAACTGAAGTGTCCCTCTATCTAAGCACCAGGAGAAGGGTGGATAAAACTCCTTGAATGGACCAAAAAGCACTAGAACCCCTGGGCAAAAACCAGAATCCAAAAGCTTCCAAGAGCTGAGACTAAGCCTGAATGAATACCAGAAGCTTCTGACCTTAGGAAATGATGCAAATAAATAGAGGGTATTCCTAGCTTTGTTCTCAGCAAACACGATGAGGGTATGAATCAATGAATGAATATACAAATGAATCAACAAACCAGTGAACGAATGTTTTCTATCTATTTATGGTGATTTTAAAAAGAAAGAGCTGGCTGGGTGCGGTGGCTCACACCTGTAATCCTAGCACTCTGGGAGGCCAAGGCGGGTGGATTGTTTCAGTTCAGGAGTTCGAGACCAGCCTGAGCAAGAGCAAGACCCCGTCTCTACCAAAAATAGAAATAAATTAATTGGACACCTAAAAATATATAGAAAAAAAAAATTAGCCGGGCATGGTGGCGCATGCCTGTAGTCCCAGCTACCCAGGAGGCTGAGGCAGGAGGATCGCTTGAGCCCAGGAGTTTGAGGTTGCTGTGAGCTAGGCTGAGGCCACGGCACTCTAGCCAGGGCAACAGAGTGAGACTCTGTCTCAAAAAAAAAATAACGAAATAAAAAAATAAATAAAAAAGAAAGAGCTAAGAGTGGAAATATATAATTTTTTAGTAGCTAGAGATACTACATTGTACCTAGGAGTCTCTATTATTATCTTGACATATTATTTATGAGCTAAAAAGAGTATAATTCAAACATTTGTTTCATTTCATAAAAAGTCCTACACAGAAGTCATAAAATAACTGAAGCATGTTGTATAGCCTGATGGCCTCCACACTCAAGACAAGCCCAGACTTTCAATCTAGACAGCCTATGACACTGTCACCTGTCCATCCGTCAGTGGCAACTACCCCGAAGCAAGCCCAGGTGAAAGTAATCAGCCCATAACTATTTTAAGCCTTTTGGTTGGCCTTAAAATTGCCACTGTCCTATCAGTCAATATTTCTCCATAACTACTTTAATAGAAATTTCATATACGCACAACGCAGTTTGACTGAGTCAAGTGTCACAAAGAAGGAGGGAAGGAGAACACTGCATTTTGTAAAAAACGACACTGCACTATAAACATTTTGGTAGGTTTTCTTGTGTCATTTTGGTTCTGCGGCTTTAACTTATAGTTTCTAACGTTACTAAAAACCTCTGCCAAATGCACTTTTGGCGGTTACATAATATTCCTTCAAGTACGTGAACCATTAGCTTCCTTTTGGGCGATCAGACTTGTCCCCATGTTGTTAAATTATCCACGATGCTATAATGAATATTGCTGTGCATAAAGTGGTTTTCATGTATCAGGTTAACTAGCTCAGGGGAATTCTGAAATAAGCAATTGAGGGGGATGAACACATCTGTGCACATTTTCCAAAAGAACACATTGCCTTTGTGCCCTGGACAGATAATGAGGTGGGACCATTTGATGACTTCTGAGTCTCTTCCAGCTTGAAGAACTGCACAAACGAAAACTCCCCGTGATTGGCTGCTTCAGAATCTCAAGCGTGGGGCCCAGGCATCTGCACCTGTGCCCCACCCCACACATAGAGATCCCTCACAGGTGCACAGCTCACAGAGGAATCTATGGGCCAGGGCTCTTCATCACAGCTACTGAAGGCAATTGTAGGCAGTGCAAAAAGCAAAGGAGACTACCCAGCAGCTCGCAGTATCTAGGAAGGAACCATGCTTAAAAGCAGGTAGAAACCCAGGAAGTCAGGAGGAGTCTAGTCGGACACCACCTCGGCCACTCCTGGAGCCACCACCTCCACCTGCTGGCTCCACGGCCACCAGGATGAATTCTAACATGCCCCCTAACCTGTGCACCACTCAGTCAAGAACCACTGCACAGGGCAAGAGCACCTGATTGGCCGAGCGCAGACCACGTGCCCTTGCACGTGGGTACCGGACCCCATTCCACTTCCGTATGGGAGGACAAGCTTTCCTTCCTACCTACCACCCAAACGGATGCTAGGCAATCCCAAAAGACAAATATCTGCCATGCACCCCTTTTGTCTGTATTATTTCATGACTTTCACAAGAACTCTAAGAAGGTAGCAGAGCAGCAGTTAGTCCCCATCTTACTGATGGGGAAACTGAGGCTCAGCAAGAGCAACTGACTTCCCAAACCGATGTTAGAGGAAGAGATGAGCCCCTTCTGCCACTCAGAACTGTTCATGGTCTGAGTCTGTGAACCACTGACAACAAATGTGTCTCATTTGAGGAAAGAGTTATTGGAAGAGGATCAGCTATCACGATCATTAGATACTGTACTTCATAAACTTACTATCTGTGCATCATTTGTCTTATTTTTTTGTTGTTGTTAATACTTTTTGCCCCTGGAGAAAAGACTGTGAGCAGTGAGCTCATCTGTTCTGCCATTCAGAGTATTAAATTAACACCTCGACACGTGGACTAAAACTTAAGAGGTGAAAAATCTGGTCCTTGCAGCCAAGATCAAATATCATTTATCTTAACCTTGCATATTATGAAGACTGTCTAAAAATGCAACTCTGAAGTTCAATGGAAACAAAGAAAAATGTTGGGTCTTGTAAAATTTTATAATTTTGCTAAATCTCAGAGGTACCTTGCCTCTTTCTGCACTGCCTTTTTCTGGGCCTCAGAAGCACACTGGGAACAGTCTGGGATGAGAGGGACCAGGGCATCTCTCTGGAAGAGGTCACATTTGAGATAGATGGATCTTGAAATCGGAAGTCACATGAGACTGTATGGAGGAAAAAAGCAGAGGACACCAAGGGAGCCAGCAGGAGATGGGGCAAGGCAGGGTGAGACATGAAGCATTCCTCACTTGGCCTCTGGACAAAAGGACATTTTGACACAGACTAAAACACAAACCATTAATAGGTCGTCATTTTTATTATCAGCACCATGGGTGGTGGGCATCCTTGCCCAATTCTTAACCACCATCCCATAAATTCAGTGAAACTGAGTGGTCAGAAATGGAGTGTGGATCCTGGATATCTGTGATTCACATTATTTTATGACAAAATAACTGCATATAATTTTATTCTTATGTTGGTACAAGTATAGAAAAAAATCTAGGCTATAACCCACAGTATTATCATCTCTAAGAGTGATAGGATTATAAGGGACATTCACTTTCTAAATTATATATTTTTGTAAGGTTTGAACTTTTCAGTAAGCAAGTATTTCTTTTGTTATCAGGAAAAACAAACAAAGAAAAATGTCATCTTTAAATGGTAGTCTTCCAATCCATCATACTAAGCTGATAAGGCCACATTAAAACATCTCTTGCCACAAAATGACCACATCAACCAGGCAGCATCCAAAAGTCCTGCTTAGGGACGCCGAAAGAGCTGCTGTTCTCCACCCTCTTTCCAAGATGTGGCCACCGGCCCATCCCCCTGAGCTGTCCCAAACTCACTAGGACCCCAAGAACAAGCCCTTTGACAATATTTTTAGTTGGAAGTTTTAAAATCCCAATGGATTAAACGGATCAGTGGAAGAAGAAAAGAATATTTCCCGAGCTGTCACTGGGGAAGAAAGCCCATCCTCTGTGGCCATTTCACCATTTCCCAGGGCCTCTGTAGAGAAATGTGTATAATATATAAATAATAGAACGCTGAGGTTGGGGGAAGAATCGAGGAGTTCCTAATGACCTGACCAGAAGATGAATGAGGGAAGAAATAAGGTGAATGTGAAGTGATCTAATTCTGGATGGTTATTAGAATTATGAGCAAACTGCCCCGGGCTTTTAAGTCAAGTCATATTGCTACAGAGTTACTGTTTGGAGATCACAACGGGAGGGAGAAGCTTTTCATGCTCAGGCATCTTGGCTGAAATGTCAAGAATATTGTCCAGTTTAAAAACTGACTTAATAACATTAGCATCTCCTGCCCAAACCTGGCAGATACCTTCATGGTGCAAAATGTCAACACACAATTTCTCAGACCTGGCCAAGGCATCTTTTTTCCCCAGTCACACAGGGGGTCTTTGTTAGCCAAAGGAGGTAGAAGAAGAGCTTAAAGGTGTGTCAAGCCCCAGGCCTCCCCTCCAGACCCATGACGGAGTCCAGGGGGAAGGCCAGCTGTCCGAACAAGTCAGGGGTCTGCCCCATCCCCCTCTGCAGAAACAAAGGCCAGGAATGCAGGGCTAGTGTCTGATGCACCTGTCACCATGAGACCCACCTCCAGAACCCAAGCTATGGGCAAGGAGCTCAGATACTAAGACTCTATGGCCACAAAGAGGTTCCAGAGCCAGCAAGGACAGAACCAGGTGAGTGGGTAAACGTATGTGGTGCCTCCTGTCCTGATCACCAGGGATACAGCTGTGAATAAAACCCCTCTGTCCCTACCCTCCCAGACCTCACAGCTTACAGGGGAAACTAACTTCATCCAAATTACTACAGATAAGCATATGTGATAACAGCTCCCAGGGAAAAGGGAGGATGTTCTGAGAAGTCACAGCAGCCCGTGGTGGTTCGGGCTGGGGTCTGGAGCTCAGAGGTCAGGAGACTTGTGGGCTGATGCTCCTACCATTTTGAAAAAACCACAGTGGGCTTTATGCAAGCAGACATGTGAACCGAAGTCAGGCTGCAGAGAAAGAGGAGAGTGAAGAAGCCCACTGCAGACATGCCTTCGATTCCACTGTCCCTACCCAGCACTTCCAAACTATGTAATCATCAAAGCAAACATTCCTTCCACACTTCCAGCTACAAGCAGATAGGGTGAGTCAATTAGGTCATAACCAGCCCCCGCCACGCACACACCTCCATTGTACCTGGCCAGACAGCTTTCCTGGGACTTTGGCAGTAAGACCTTTAAGTATCTGAGGCATTCCAGTCTGCTGGTTCACAATGGTCCAAGGAACAGTATTTGTATTAACAGACATTTTCCCCTGCTTAAAATCTCCTCTTTTCCAAAATTGACCCATACACGCAAATTGGGATTGTCAATCATATGGCCCCACCTCCCCAGTTCAGGTTGGCCAATCAAAATACCCTAATCCCACTGGACTCAAAGTGATTGGCTGAGGAGTGGACACATGACGCAAGCAGGCTGGCTCTCTCATTGCTCAAGAGGAAACCATAGTTTAAACCAGAACCCACATCTCGGAGGTACAGGTGAAAGGCACAGTGGCAGGCTGAGGGAGGAGATTTCTGGTTCCTCCATTAGCCTCGCCTAGAGTGTCCCTCAGCGCAAATCTGAGACGGCCGTTTTCCTAGTGCCGGTGACACTAGGTTTCAGGAAGAACTAAACTACCAAAGTGTAGAGGCTTAATGCAATAAAGGTTGATTTCTTACAAAAAGTCAGATGCGGGTCATGCTGCTCCATTCTGTCTAGAATATTTGGCTCCAAGGTCTCCCTGGCAAAGGCAAAAAGAGAGATGGAGGAGGCACACCAGCTTTTGACTGCCTTTGCCCATAGGTGACGCGTCATTTCCTCTCAAAGCCTATTGGCCAAAACTAGTCATATGTCCCCAACAGGCTGCAAGGAAGGCTGGGAAATGTAAGCATGCGCATACATGATGGAGGAGCGCCAACTACTATAAGCCATGAAATTTTTTTTAAATATCCAAATATTAGTTGAGCCAGAGTTCTTACTTTCTTTGAATTTTCTTGAGGGCAACAAAGAGCCATGGCTCTTGGAGGGAAGCCCAGAGCCCAGGATTCTGGGGATCATTTGTTGGTCCTGCCCTGAGAACACAGCGCCCACTTGGCCTGACAGAGTCCTCCAGACTCTGGGCACCAAAGTCGCCCCGCACAGAGACCCGCCAGGACAGGAAACCAGACCTCGGGCCTCCTACCGCAACCTGTCTGGGAGCCCTGGGATTGGGCCGCAGAACTGCACACAACCATCTTTGCTGAAACCTCCGAAAAATGCTTCCTGAGCAATTAGGCCAACACAAACAAATTGGCCCAGAAAATCAAGGCTCCCACAAGCGCAGGGACTTGATCTTGAAGGAAGACAACATTTCCAGCCTTGTACCTCTTAATCAACACAATTATGCAGAGGCCTTTGCCGGCAGCGCTCCTGCTAGTTTCTGCCCAGCCCAGACAGTGCTCAATTGGTAAGAACCTAATTAGCGGAGGAGGAGAGCGGCCAGGGAGGGGGCGGCCGGCTCCTGCTCCGGAGGCTGCGGGAGCCTTCAAAGGAGCCCTTCCCGGCGACTGGAGGACTCTCCCGAGCCCGGAGCTCAAGGTGAGGGGGAAGTGGCAGCTCCACGCGTGTAAATCAGCGGCGCCTAATGTAAACAATGTACTCTTCCTGCTTCTAATGAGCCCATTTTCCCCCAGCTGGAAGGGCCGAGCGGTGGCAGGGCGGCCTTTGATGTGGTGCGCTGGAAGCTTGATGTGGCGCGGAGGCATTCTGTAGCAGGCTGAGCCCTTTCATCTCGGCTCCGAGAGACACCCCCCTCACATCGCCGCCTCACCTGGAAGACAGGTCTTTTACAACAGCGGTTCTGGAATCAGCTGTCGAAGAAAACCAGATGGTTTTGCTTTTACTCATCCCGATCAAATTAGCCCAGACGCTGTCTGGCTTCCTGGAGGCGGAGAGGGGTGGGTGCGGGTGGGGCAGGTGCGGAGGGGCTGGGGAGGCCACAATGGGACAGATTATGTAAATGTATGCATTTGTATAAACACGAATGTTCTTAAGGAAATCATCTGACTAAATTAGGAAAAATTGTTTATGATCAATGAGCAGCGTTAGACCAAACTCCCCAAAATCATCTGCGCCATCCCCGGTCATTGCCAAGAGCGCAGTCTCCCCCTCCTTGCAGCCGGAGGGGTTGGCTGAAGACCTCGAGATGGAGGGGCAGGAGGTGGGAGCAGACGAGAGACCCCAACCCAAGCTGCCTCAGGAAGCACAGCAGCCACCAGGACAGAGGTGGAGGTGCTGGGGACAGCCCAGGCCTCCTGGCTCTCCTCAGGAAGAAAGCTCACCTTCCATTTCTGCTCACATCTTCCGGGGCTTGGACTCAGGTGCTAGTCGCAGGGAGCTGCCCGGAGGACACGACAGACATTCCCCACTGTCCTGCAAATGCCTCTCCACTTTGGCCTGCTGCCCCGATGTCATCCTCTCTCTTCCTGGCTCCACATTCGTGAATCTGTCCCAGAGCCAGACCTTTCCATGCAGGTGTTCTCCTGGGAAACCTCTGCCCCCCAGTACCCCACTCCCCCCCCCACAAGCCTGTGAAGTAAGCAGCATATCATAAACTGTGCACAGAGGCGGTACTCCCCACACTTGTTCTTCATTTGTTTTACCTAAGAGGAAACCAAGGCTCAGAGAGGTTATGTAATTTGCCCAAGTTTACCCAGATCATAAGTTGCAAAAAAAAAAAAAAAAAACCTGTAAACAGAGCCTGTCTTAAAGATGTTGATTAAAACCAGTAACGTCTCCTTCGTACTCCCACCCCCATAGCAGATGTTCACGCGGCATCCCTGGTAACAGGATTTTCCAGCAGAACTTGGGTGTGTGATCCAGGGATGCTCCACGTGCACACACGCCTTTGGCATCATCTGATTGATTAATACATGGCCATAAGAAGATGTCTGGAAAAAGAGCTCAAAGAATGTCAGCAGCTGGGGTGTGGATATATGCAGGCTGTCTACAGGCATGCCTAGGAGTCAAGTCCCTGCAGAGGTCAGATCCCTAGGAGGTCTGAGGGAGTCCTGGGAGAGAATCCCCATGAAGGAAGAGTCTGGCTCATCAAGGGTCTGAGGATCAGGGAGAAGTGGTGCTTCTATGTGGCTGCTTCTCCAAGCTGCTCCCACCCAGCCAACTGCAGGAGAGAGAAAGACTGGGAAGCAGAAAACCAAAAGAAGTGCAGCCCCTTGTGGCCCAAGCAACCCTGCTTCAGGGCTCTGTCAACAAGCACAACACAGCAAAGCGGTCAAATTCCCCACAGGCTTTGCAGCAGAGTGGCAAGCGTGGTCCTAAGGGGGCAATGATGGTGGTATCCAGAGAAGAGATGGGAGAGGCCACCTCCAAGCAGCACCCCTGCAGCAGAGCCGCCCCACCCCCCGCAGAGCCATGGTGATGCATCGGGGCTGGCAGAGTGACTGCCATGGCACTGAGCTAAGGGAAGCTTGATGGACTTCATGGGATGCAACATGACACCCCAGTATCCGATGGAGACCTTAGGGTGGGTAAGGGGTGGGTGTCAGAAAAGACAGGATCTGAGTTCTTGTGTTCGGCAGACACGAGCTATGGGCACAAGAGAACAAGGTCTGTGCAATGAGGGGGCTTCATTTGCACCCAAAGGCTGTGAGGTCCCAGGAGACATTGGGGTTACACAACTCATGCTAATTGATACCTCTTGTGGACTACCATTTGTCCCCAGGGAATACAGGGATGAATCTACCACTATTTCTGCACTTAAGGAGTTCCCAACCTAGTGAGAGTGAAGACAGATGAACCAAAAAGTATAATAAATGCTCGTTAGTCATTGCCTAAAGTACCATGGAGAGCAGAGAGGAAAATAATACATGCTCCCTGATGAACGACGGAAGGCTTCTGAGAGGAGGTGGCAGGTGACTTGGGCATTGAAGGGTGTGTAGGAGTTCAAGAGGTAAAGCTGGAGGAAGAACAAGCCAGGCAGCGAGAAGAAACCGAGCAAGGGCCTGGAGGTGGGAGGGCATTTTCGGGGTCCTGGTGGAGCTGGAACACGATGTCACACCTGGAGAAAGTGAGCAGGAGAAACGGAAGCCGATGGTGGGTTGTGACAAGGATGAGGCTGTGCCAGGGCATTTGCATTTTATCCACACTCAGAACCGGAACATGTGATGCCGTTGCGGCCTCCTCCTCTACTTCCTTTTGCAGTGAACACCCTGGAAAGACACCCCAATTCCTCAAAGCTGTGCCCCACAGCAGGAGAGATGCCACATGTGGCAGGGGCCCCAGGTGACCTGTCGTGAGCCCACTGAGAAGTTTTGAGGAAGATTAGAAGGGCTCCGGGTCTGAGAGCAGGACGGAGCTTCACGGCATTGCTGCTTCTTCCTTTCAAACCTGCCTCGCAGTGTTGGGGCGCTAGCTCCCCCACCTCAGCCCCAGGGTAATCTCTAGTCCCGAGAAGAGGGAGGGATGGAGACACATATAGAGTGTACACAGCCAGGCAGCAGTTCTCAGTTCCATCATTGAGAAGATGGAACTGAAACCAGGCAGGGAAAGGATTAACTATAAGTCACATGATGGCATGGTGACAGATCTAAGACTAGAACCCAAGGCTCCTGACCCCTGCTTAATGGTCTTTCTACTAACCCACTCCATGTCTGCTAAGTGCTATGGGTTGGAGTCTATTTTTGGACCCTCACAAGCTTCCAGAACAAAATTTGTTTACGATACAGTTACTAAACAAAGGGGTGTCATTCTAGTCCCCCAATTCAGACACGCACATACTCAGCTACAGCATCAACCGTCATAACAGCCAAAATAATTATGGCCCCTGCTGGGTACCAAGCACTGTGCCAGCCCTTTATAGGCACTACCTCTTGTCATTGTCATGGTAATCCTGTGTGGGAGGAACTGCTACTACGCCCGTTTTCCAGATGAAGGAAGTGAGGCTCAAAGTGGCTGAGCTGTCTCTGCACACAGTGGCCGAAACGCATACAAAGAAACACGCTCTGGTACCAATTGGTACCACGTCAACTTAGCTCAACCTTGAAGGTAAATATGGCCTCCGGGAAGCCACAATAACCCCTTCACTCTACAAGAAGTCCTGGGGGACCCTAACAGCGAATGTGTCCAAGAATCCAACAAGGCCCCCAAATCCAGCCAGTCCTGCCAACTGCAGACCGAGGAGAGAATGCTGCCAAAGTGGTCTCTTATTCCAGTTCCCGAGTTCCGAACTGTCCTCACCATAGCATTTTAGCGACCTCCATCCTAGACCACATGTCATCCTTTCTCATCCCACTGCCATAGCCGCCTCACTTCTCTCCCTTCCCACTCTCATCCCTACCCCTCACTTCTTGCATTCTCCTTGAGTCAACCATGATAAATCTGTTGAATGGATGCATGTGTGATCATGTTCCTGCTTAAAACCCTTTAATGGCTCCTCATTGTTTTAAATATAATTTAACTCTTTCCTGTGACCCATGGGTCCTCCCTAATTGAGTCTCGCACCTCTCCCATACAACTGTCCTGGATTTCTTTCCATTAGTCAAAGCATGCTCCACTCTCTCATCTCTGCACCTTTGCACATGCTGTTCCCTATGCCCAGAAAACCCTTCCCAACTCTGCTAACTTCTGTACTCCTTTAAGGCTCAGCTTAAATATCACTACCCCAAGAGGTCCTCCTCAACCATCCCCCATGCATACTGGGTCTCAGATGAGCTCCCTGTTTTAGCTCATCATAGCACCTACATTTCCCTTGTGGACCCTTACTGCCCTTGTTCTTGAACTCCGCCATATATATATATATATATATATATATATATATATATATTTATAAAATCTCTGTCTTCCTTGCTAGACTCTAAATCCCCAGAGGACTGAGACCATGGCTGTCTTGTTCTCCACTGTGTCATGTTCCTAATTCCAAGTACAATGTCTCACTCATAACAGAAGTCAATAAATATTTGATGAAACAAGTAAGAAAAAGACAAAGGGGGGCAGGAGGGAAAGGGGGAGGCCTTTGTCCTGTAGGAGCTGTCACCCACTCCCTACCAAGCCAACTGAGAAAACTGCCTTCAGTGTCCCCGAGGGGCAGTGGCAACAGGGAGCGTTCCGAGGCTGGGCACCTGACAGCAAGTTTGATCTTCACAACGATGCTGTAAGTAGAGGCCGTCCTTAGCCCCACTTGAGGAATCTGAGAGTCAGAGAACAGAAGCAATATGTCCAAGTTCACACAGCTAGTGAGAGACAGTGACGAGATGTGAATTCGGGGCTGGGTCCAGAGGCCGGACTTGTAACCAATACAGAAGGCCGCTTCCCGGGACGATCCGGAACAGTCACGGAGGCTGTGAGGATCTTCTGTGTGCGAGACCAAGTTGCCGTGAAATAAAATGAGCAGGAAGTTGCATCTCCAAAGTGAATTATGTGGAGGAGAACAGTTTAATCTTGAAACCCTTAAAATATATTCACATAAAACCCCAATCAGTCACCTTAAGGAAGCCGAGCCTCACATATCACCTGTTATCTGAGCCAGAGAAGGAAAGTCAAGTCTTCGCTTTTCAAGTGTGTAAGCCAGAAAGATAAGGAAGGTGAGAGACAAGCCTGACCTCCAAGCCTGCTCAGCAGAGCGAGGGGGAAATGAAGATTTCACTCGAAAATGTTTAAGCCTGAGAGAGCAAGGTGCTTTCTCCCTCCGTACCCAGGAGGCACACTCCAGGAAGTGGCAGCACAGCCCCCTTGGCCAGGCCAAACCGGAACTCCCTAGACACAGAAGGAAAGCAGAGAAACCGGTAAGGGGCTCTAACTATGGGCATATTTTCTGTTCTTTTTCAAAAACATGAGCCCTCTTAGGAGCATAGCAAGTCTGAGCATAGAGTGGCATTCTCTATGGGTTAACTATCCGATGTCATTTTCCCTCTCCCTGGCTTACAGAGCCTGATTTTGTCATGGTATCGGGAGGTCAGAAGCTCATGTGAGTGTGTTTTGATTAGTCTAAGCCAATTCGGGTGATTCTGCCCCTCTAGCCAGTCATCGTTTCAGAATGGGCATAGGATGCAATTCTAGCCAATGAGACACAAGGGAGAGTCTACTGGAGGATTTCTGGGATCTTCTAGATCTTTGATTTTAAAGAGAGATACCTGGAGCTGCTGCAGCCATTCTGTGACCATGAGAGAAACAGTTGACATACAGAGAATGTCAGAGAAGAAAAATGGAAAGAACCGGATTCCTTGAAGAAGTTATTAGATGACAGAAATAACCAACCCTGAAACTGTCCTAACTCCATGTTTCTTATTATATGGGCATTAAATGATCCATTTTGTCTAAACTTCTTTGAGATGGTCTTCTCTTTCTCATAGCTGAAAACATCCTAAGTGATACATGTTGTCGAAAAAGCACTGATCTTGAAGTTCAAACAGATTTAAGCTCAAATCCCAGTTCTGCAGTGTGACCTTGGGCAAACAGCATCATCTCTCTGAGCCTCTTCTTTTCCATCTCTTCCTGGGGGAGTGAAATTAAACTCATTTACGTGAAAAATATTTGTGGACACCTAATTTTGAGGCTATAAAAATGAATGGTGTTGTTTCTGCACTGGAAGGGCTCAATTTGGTGGGAGAATTCTGATACTTGCACAAATAACTACCATATTTCCTTTAATATATGGTAGCATTGATTATTAGATGCATCATTATTTTTTGTACTAATAAGAAAAAATGCTGCAAATGAAACTAAGATACAATGCTTTTATCACAGAATTTTTATTTTATTCTCATCAAAAGAGCCCTATTCAACTTAATTAGACATGGTGGGTTGTTTTTAATCACATATCTCTCTTGGGCATCCACGTAAAAAGAAAATGATAAGCAAAATTAATTGCTTATGGTCTCTAAAACTTCTTCACGTTCAGAATCCAACTCTTCTGAATCACTCTTCTATGCAGAGAGGTTTGTGGCTGGGTTTTTTCATATAACATTGTTGTCTGTGACATCAAGAGCATAATGATGCTGCGTGTCTTCAGAAAGGGCTCCATTTCTGTCTTTGGGATTTTATTCCAAGCTGCTGACACCCACTTTGTAAGTTTTGATTCTAGGCTTTCTTGGTCTTTTTGTAGACAAAAGCCCAGGCTCATATTCCTTCCTCAAATGGCCCTTAACTGGTTTGTGACTGAAACACCGAGGGGCTGCAGTTGTCTGGTCAAGCCACCGGGAGTGACAATCTACTTGCAGTGGGCACAAGCAATGGTAACCTGTCCAACAGTAATTGTGACAATGGCATGGCTTGTAAAAATGCATCCCGGTTTCAGAGATACGAACTTGTGAAAAATCTTAGAAGGGATGAAATACAGTAGTTTGGTAATTGCACTTTAGTGTGATCTGGGCTAGCTAGACTTGCACAGGACTAGAAGCTGTAGAAGAATTGACTTCTGCAGCTTTTCAGTGGAGGTGGCCTTTGAGCAGGACTCTGAAGCATGAAGAGGAATGCAGCATAAAGGTAGGAGATTGCGTTCTACATTGAGGGAGGAGCCTTTGCCTTACATGGAAGCGTGAAGAATCAAGGCATATTTGGCAAACAGTCTATACTTTCGTGAGGCTTAAGCAGGAGGCAATTGACAAAATTTGAGGCTTGAAGGATGCTTTGGAGATGCATATGTTAGGCTGAGGATCTTGGACTTAAGTCTACGGGCAATGGGAGCCACGGAAGGACAGTAAGATAGTCACATAGTCAGATTTGCATCCAGTCTTGATCCCTCTGGCTGAAGACTGGAGTGCAGGAGAAGAGGCAGGGAGCAGCAGAACTGTTAGGAAGCTGTTACGTGATAAAGTTGTACCTGAGGCAGGAGAGGGAGGGTAGATAGTCTCCAGATATGGCCACCAACAATTCCTCCCAACCCTCTGTGCACAAGCTGCTCTTCACATCAAGAGGTAAAGACCATTTTCCCTCCCCTCAAGTCTGGGTAGACCTGTGAATTGCTTTGACTGTAGAATGTAGCCTTTGAGAGAGTTGGCAGCTTCTACTTTTCCTTCTGAAAGTCAACTGCCATGTAAAGAAACTCAAGCTAGACTACTGACCGTCTTGGGCACTGAGATGCAAGCTCATGTGTAACCTCAGTTACAGAGAGCAGAACCACTCAGCTGAACCCGGTCAATCCCCAGAATCATGAGAAATAATAAATTGTCATTTAAAGCAACTGGGTTTGGATGTGCTTTGTTACACAGCAATAGCTAACTGATACCCAGAGGGATGGAGCAGTAGGGAAGGATGAGAGAGACACTTATGAGGATGCAGGAGAGAAAACCTTCATGAAGATTGTGTACATAGAATCTCTTTGTGTGTGTGCGTGGGTGGGGGGGGTGCTCCCTAGAAGAGCTGCTACAAAATCAGAGCAGAAACTGAGCAGGAACAGGCTCTGTGTTTTGGAATGCACAGGGTAATGTCAAAAAGCAAAATTCCTTGCTTATGATGTGACTTGACAAACAGCTGCACACCCTCTAAGGGCAAGCTGCTCTCGAAGCCAGGGGGAAGAGCCCTGCCTGAGTCTCCTATGGGGTCTGTGGTTCAGCACGACATAGAATAAGAGATTCAGAGGAAGGAGACAGCATGTTCAGTTGTAGGTCAGGATAGGCTTGTGGAGAAGAGGACAGCATTCCAAGTGTTCCTTTAAGGACAGAAAATGTACCCAAGGGATGATAGGTAGAAAGAGCAATCTGGGAAGAGGGACAGCATGTGTAAAGGCACAGAGGTGGGTGGAGCACAGGGAGTACAAGGGGAAACAGGGAGAAGTAAAATTGGAGCTGGCAGTGTGTGCCGTGCTCCAGTGAGGCTCCAGTGGGAGCCTTCACAGATTCTGAACATGATTTGCAGTTCTGCTCCCCATTACTTTTCCCTCTCGCCTGGGGTTCTAAGGCAGCCTGGTATCAGAAATGCCAAGAGCCTGGCCCACCACACCCTGCCACAGTTCCTTCAATCACTAAAAAGCCTTTCTAATCCACACAGAGAGAGGAACTTGGGGACAAGAGCCATGGTTTTTGGTCCAGGGGTTGCCGACCACTAGCCATGTGACTTTGGGCAAATCACTTAACTTGTCTAAGCTTCAGCCTTACCTGTAAAGTAGGAACTGATAACATTACCCACCTTACAGACTAGTTGTGACAATTAAACAAGATAAGGTATATAACAGTATTTTGATTTTTTTCCATGACATTTTTTTCTTCCCCACTCCTCCTGGTTCTAGTAGGAGGAAGTTTGTCTAAATACTCCTGTCTTCTTGCCTGGCCTTTTCCCCTCCCCACCCTGCCGGGTGAGTTTAGGAGATGAACCGCCCTGCACAGCCCAGCCTCTCCCTTCTTCCCCATCCGGCTCTGCCAGCTGCAGAGCACACACCTTCTGCTCTGCTGTCTGCCATGCTGGGGACACACTGTGCTCTAGGTAGGCCAGTTGACGGGTCCATGGATGATAAGAGAGGGTAGAAAAGGATGAAGAGTACATTTGAGGGGCAAACAGGAAAGATTTGGCACATCACCAAGAGGAGACTGGTTAAATGGGTCATAGGATACTCACAATTGAATAGCATGCAGCCATTGAAAATCACACTGAGAAAAAATACTTAATACATATAAAGGAATGCATTCTCTCTTTCAATAAAAAAGTACATATAAAGCATACAACACAATATAAATTTGGTTAAAAATATATAGACACAGATAGAAAAAGCTTAAGAAAGTTGGGTGATACAACATTGGGCAATTTTTATTTTCTGCTTCTCTGAATTTTCAAAAATGTTCATTCTGAACACTATTGGGGTTTGAGCAGAATCAATAAATACCCCTGTTTTCACCCATGCAGGCTCTGAACTAATTGAAGAGAATATAAAAGAATAAGACAGGCAGAGATCAAAGTATCAATTTTATTACTGATACTAGCAGGGTTGGAGGCAGGGCTCAGATGTGTAGCAACAATGAGCTTCTTAAAATTGAACCCATGGTGGAGGCAAACAGCCTTAATATCAGCACCATCAGCAATGATCATCATCACTGCTCGTTGAATAGTTACGACATCTGAGAGACTGGTAAGTGTCCTGCCTGAGCACATTTAATCTGTACAAGCCTGAGACATATGTTCTATTATCCTTGTTTTTCAGATGAGGAAATGAGGCACACAAGGTAAACTAATTTTTCCAAAGTTACACCATGGCCAAGCTGAAATTCAAACCCAGGTTATCCAACTCTGAAGTCCACGCTCTTCTCATTTGGAGGGACTGCCTCAAAGGGCGTATCTAAGAATCTGCCCATGAGAGGCAAAGAAAGTTCTGGTACAACATAAGGATTCGAAACAGGCTCAAAGTCAGCCATCAAAGAGTTCTCCAAAACTGCTTGTGATGAGGTTGATATTGAGGGGACAGCCACTCAGACATTTTGTCCTGATATGGGGCACAGCATTGCGGAAAATCAATTAGCCTTGGGTTAACGCATGCAATCTGGGATCCTATTAAATGGTTGTGTGACCCCAGAAAAATCCTTCTCCTTTCTGGGCCTCGAGTTCTCCCTTTGAAGTGAGAGTGTTGGGAGGTTTGACCTAGCAGGCCCCGCCCAGCTCTGATACACTGAGATTCTCTTCTCAGGGCTGAGAGCTCAGGCTAGGCTGGGGGTCTGGTCCTGCAGGGGCTGTGTGGGAGGAGCTGGGGCCCGGCCAGGAGAGCACACCCTCGGCCCATGGGCAGTGGGTCTGGGTCCGAAGGGAGATTTGGTTCTGAAAACAATGCTGTGTCAGCCAGCAGACGTCTCCTGGCTCAGCTCCTTGCACCACTAAATCCAGGGAAAAGCCAAACCAGGAAGAATTAGTCCATACATAGTAAACTCTTTCCCTGAAATCTCTGGGAAGCCTGAGAGTGAACCCAGATCCGCCCCACTCTGAGGACCACATAACAGAGAGCAGCAGCCATGAGTGCGGAAGGAACTGTCTGCACTTAAAGTGGCCAGGGGACGCAGAAGGTGCTGCCACCACTGGAGAAGAGAATGGCAGGAACCTTGGTGGCTGAGGACATATGAGTGATGCCCCAGAGCAGGAAGAATCCTTTCAGCATTGCCCCCTGGCCTTCCCCTTTGCCCCCAAGGTTGCATATCATGAACACCTGCAACTTGTTGCCCAAAAACCTCTCTCTGGCTGGAAACAACCATCAACCAATGACAGACAGAAATTTGGTGGTGAAACAACATCCCAGCTTCCTCAGCCCTCAGGCGGGTCACTTTGAGACTCATTCAGACTGTGCCCCAGAGTTCCCCTAGGGGTCAAGCTCCGGGTGACCACAGTGGAACTGGCTGGGTGCCCTCCCTTCCCTGTTTTACTTCCCCACTCCCCCACGGATGTTTCCTGGGATCAGCTCCTAACCAAACTCTTTGGACGTGAATTCTTTTTTAGCGACTTTACGATGTCTGATTACACTACACTTGCAGAATTCCATACCCTGTATGTTTCCGGATGGAAGATCTGGAGGGCAGAAGGAAAGCCGTGGCCATCTTATAGCTCGCACACCATGGCTGACCAGCCGACACGCCCCGTTGGCATGAGGCCCGCGGCTTCTCCACTTTCCCCTGGACCCCTCTGCAGTTTCTCTGGCTTCCAGGTCAAGTAATGCATTCAGCACTGTGACCGAGGGCCCTGGCCTCTGGAGGACACCCCTACTGTCAGAGGTAACACAAACAGACATCGGTTCCAGTTAGCTTTCACGGGGTTCCAGCTCACAGTTCTGGGTCCCACTTTGTCCTTGCCTTCCCTCACTTCCATCTGTCTTTCCTTCCCAAACACCTGGCCCCCAGATTTCAAGCTCCAATACCAGGCACAATGGCATGATGACCACAGTCTGACAGAGCCTCCCACAATGTGTACAATCTAATCCTTGTAACAAATCCCTTAAATGTGGATATAAATATTCTCCCAGAAGAAACATCAGAGAGGAAGTGTATCAGTAAGGGTCCAGAAAAACCCCCAGCAGGAGTCTCATATGGTGGTTTTGCTTCTTCCTGGTGGTGGTGGCGTTTCTCAGATTGAATCCTCACCGATACACTTTGACTCAGATTCTGCTTGTGGGACAACCTAAAGCAAGACAGCCAGGAACTCCCAGGATCTACTGCGATGAATCAGCTAGAGGTGGAGCTCCCACAGACAGAACCAGAGGTATCACATCCTTAGGGTGATCATTGGGAAGCCATCTTGACCCCCCACCCCTGCTGGTGAGGCCCATATGCTACACAATCAAGCTTTATACTCACACCTCACACTTCCTCCTGTGCTAAGAAAACAACATTGGCGTACTCTCTAGCATCCAACAAGAAATATTTGTGTTAAAATGTCAACAACATTATCACTTTGTTTTTAAGTGGTGGCATATTCCCTGGTGCTCAAAACTGTGAACCTCAGTGCAGACTCAGCCTATTTTACTACTCGATTCCCTGGGGTTGAATCAGAAACCGAGCTCCAAAGGGTTATAAAAGAGCCACACAACCCTTGTCCAATGAAAGGAGCTAAGGGTTGGCTGGAATCAGGCTGGGATTCTCTGGGGATTCTAGGAGGTTGGAAACCATGAAGTTTGGGAATCCTCCAACCTTATGATCTCCTAAGCAAAGCTGTTTGTTCCCCCTGCCTTCCCATCGTGCCCTGAACAAATATCCATTAGACCATTCGCCATCAGGTCATGTGTATTTCTGCTCCAACTGACCCTGAACTCCTCAAGAGCAAGAGCATGATGGGCTCATGAGGCGGTGCTTGGGTGGAGTTTAGTGAGTGGGGTGAAAGAACAGGAACCGGATATCGAGGCTCCTATGGTCCCAGAATACAATCTCTGGAAAAGCCTTCTCATAACTTCTACTCTAACCTCCTCTCCATACTGATGAGAACACTGAGACACAGGAAGGAGAAAGTTACAACAAGCTATGAACTCCTTGAAGCAGGAATGATGGCTTATTTGTCTCTGTATTCTCAGAACCAACACAAGACCTGTCACAGTGTAGACAACCATAGCTGCTGAAGGAAGGAAGGATGGAAGGAAGGAAGGAAGGAAGGAAGGAAGGAAGGAAGGAAGGAAAGAAGAAACAAAGAAATAAATGAATTCAACTAGTTATAACAAACCTAGGACTGGAAATCAAACCTCTGACTGCCAGTCCACTGAATCCTTCCTCTTCCTCCATGCCTCCCCACCCCACCCTCAAGCTTACAATGGCCCCTCCACTGTTTACCCAGAATTCTCTCTGAATACTCACCCAGAATCCCCTTGGGTTACTCATCCAGAATCCTGCATCCTCATCTTGGAAAGTTGAATTTTTGGAATACCAGTCAGAGGCATTTTGAGTGTAAATTTGTAAAAATCCTGGTTGCTAGGGCAGCTTTTTCAAGTCCATCGAACGAGGGTCTCCCGCTGCGAAAAGGAGCATAGAATTAAGACAGCTTTCAATCCTCCTTGCCACTACCTCCAGCCCTGTGTTCCCCATGTGATGGTCACTGGGAGATATTAGCATCTAAATTATTTTAAGGAGATATAATAAGATTCACCCAGCAGGCCATTAATGACGAAAGAGATTATTACTGGAAAAAATCCAAGACTGACTTTGAGCAGAGTTGGCTCATCTAAATGACCCTTTCCCTGCACCCCAGATCATCTTGGTCCCCAGAGATTATACAGATTTGAAAAAGTAACTGCCATGGAACACGTTCACATTTATGCAAGAGGATCTTATGGAAGGAATCCCTTGAGAATTAGGGTCAAGAGTGCATAGCAGTAAGATAAATGAGATGTTCCCTGAATCGTAAGAATCCTCTGTGGCAGAATTTACAGGAAGCATCTCTAGTCTCCATATTTGGCAGGCATCCAGCCAGAGTTGTCAAATATTAGATTAATTTTAATTCAATGCGAAAAACCACATTAGTGTAGTGTTGCAATCGAGAGTTGAAACATACAAAAGCCAACAGTCCTTGAAGTGGATCATTCCAAAGCCTGAGCATCTTTTCAAGCGTCCATCAAAAAAGGCACATTCTCAGAGCATTCCAAAGCTATTTGCTGCCTTCAAGTCGTACCACTTAGCCAGGTAAATGAGCCACCTGGCAGTGACCTGAAGGGAAAGAGCTGTCGATTAACGTGACTTCACAGGTCCTGGCCACAGAAGTTAAAGTTCAAACTCTGTGATGTGGCATTCAAAACCCTCCATAATCCGGCGTCGAATATCCTTCACAGCTTCATCTTTCGGTACAACGCCCCACATTTTGCAGGCTGCAGCCTCGCCAGCCCTTTGATTACCATTGGTAATATTCCTGCCACGCTTAACTTGCATGCCTACCTTAATCTGCTCCACTCATAGCCCTGGGAGGGAGCAGCCCAAAATACTATGTATTACCAGGGCATCCCCTCCTCCAAGCCCCAGCTTATTGTTGAAAGGGGGAGCACTTGACCTAGGGAAAGCAGTCCATTGGCTCACCACCAGCCAATCAGGTTTCTCTTAAAAATTTGAACTGGTAGATACAGATGGTAGCTAATAGGTAGTAGTCTTGAGCCCAGGGGTGGAGAAGATATTTTGAGGCAATATGCAATGATTGCAAAGAGAGTCATCCCACAGAAAAGACAACACAAAAGATCATAGGAGAGAGGTGGAGAGAGGATGGGTGTGGGCTGCTGCCAGCTCTCCCAATCCTAGTTCCTGACTCTCTCTCTCTAGAGACTCCTTACCATACTTGGGGCCTGTGAGACACCCCTCTATCCTGATGAGCTGTTTCTCTCCCATTGTGGGTAAGCAGCTTCAGGGGGTCCTTGGAGATACTCCTATTGGGAACACACAACAGCAGTCCCCTCAATACAGGCAGGTAACGCCTGTCATCCAACTGGCCCTCCAGTAGATGGCCATATGGATGGCCCATAAGACTGCCCCCCAAGTCAGCTTCCTCCAGCCCCTCCAGCCTCTTTCTGCTGAGGTTGCCTCACCCCAGGAAGGAAGGTCTTTGGGTGGTATCTTAGGGTTCTCCAGAGAAACAGAACCAACAGGATGTGTATATAGAGAGAAAGACATTTATTTTAAGGAACTGGCTCACATGATTACAGAGGCTGGCAAGTCCAAAATCTGCAGGGTGGGCTGGCAGGCTGGAGACCCGGGAAGAGCTGACGTTGCAGTTCAAGTCAGAAGGGCATTTGCTGCGGAACTTCCTCTTGCTTGGGGAAATCAGTCTTTTGTTCTATTTAATCCTTCAACTGCTTGGATGAGGCCTGCCCACATTATAGAAGGCAATCTGCTTTACTCGAAGCCTACCAATTTAATGTTAATCTCATCCAAAAAAACTCTCACAGAAATATCCAGAAACATTCATCCAGTTTGACCAAATATCTGGGTACCACAAGGCCCAGCCAAGTTGACACAAAATTAACCATCACAGGCAGTGTCTGTTTTAAATGACCCTCTTCACACCCTCTGGCCTATGAAAGTGCAATGTGGTCACAGCCACTTTTGCTTCTCGACTGTAAACTACCTGGATGCCACTCCACTGTGTATCTCCAACTACAGTGGTGACATAGGCCCTCTCGTTAGGCTTAGGGTAAGCACCCCACCCCACTCCATGGATGGGGCTCTGGAGGGAAATGCCACAGCACTCTAACGGCTTTTTTTAGAAAAACAATTTCTCAATTGTTATAGAGCCTAAGCCAAGATCGAGACAGAGAGTACCATGTCTGTGTCCTCTTATACTAGCTTCAGAGGGTTTCCGTCTAGTATGAGACTAGTCCTTGTTACATTCTGAGTTGAACCCAGCCTCCCTCCTTTATTGCAATACCCCTATTGCAATAGTCGTGTATAAAGTCTTCCTTACCCTTTTAACAGGTATCAGAGTAATTTTTTCTTTAACACGGGTAAAATGAGGGCAATAACATCTGCTGTGTTAGTTTCCTATTGCTGCTGTGACAAATCACCACAAACTTAGTGGCTTAAAACAACACAAATGTATGATATTACAGTTCTGAAAGTCAAAAGTCCAAAATGGGTCTCACTGGGCTAAAAGCAAGGTGTTGGCAGGGATGCATTTCTTCTGGAGATTCTAGCAGAGAATCTGTTTTCTTGCTTTTTCCAGTTTCTAGAGGCAACCGACATTGCTGACCTCATGGCCCCTTCCTCCACCTTTAAGCCCATAACGACTGGCTAAGCCTTCCTCACATAGCATCACTCTGACTCTGACCCTGCTGCCTCCCTCTTTCCCCTTCACAGACCCTTGTGATCATACTGAGCCCACCCAGATATCCAGAATAATATCCCCATCTTAACTTCAACACATCTGCAAAGTCCTTTTTGCCTTATAAGTAACATGTTCACAAGTTCCAGTGGTTAGAACACAGACATCTTTGTGCATTATTCTGCCTACTGCACCTACCTCATGAGATTGTCTCTAAGGACTCGATAAAATAATGCATGTAAACAGCTTAAACCCAGTGTCCAGCACTTGGTAAGTGCTCAGTAAATATAAACTGTTATTATTGTTCTGTTCCACATCCCCACCCTGTACCTACTGCAAATAAGTATTCGGTGAATACTAGATATTATTGTTACTGTCACTGAGCCTCCCCGGCACTGTGCCCATCATTCTCTCCCATGGCACTTGTCACACTATGTTACTTAACTGCTCACAGTTCTCTTCTCCCACCTCCGCCTCCTCAAGGAAAGTGACCCAGAGCAAGGCAGCCCTGGCCTTACACACGGCCCGGCATGACACAGGCTCCCAGGAAACGTTCCAGGAAAGGCCACTGACTAAAGGCCAGAACCTGGCAGCACCTTAGGAGAGTGGGCATAGCATTGGGGTTGGACCCCAGGATTCTGACTCTCAGTACAAATGTGGGGGTTCCCCATCCCTAATCAGCCTTCATGAGTGGTCTGAAATTAGCCACCGACAATCCTCTGTGCCAGGCTGGGGAAGCCGAGCTGCATGACCCTCCACTCCGCTCACCCCCGTTACGAAGCCAGGCTCCCAGAGGTAGAAATGTCCAACACGAGCAATTAACCTGCACACGAAGGAGCCACACTCAGAGCGGAGCAGGAGCTTGGGCTGCATGTTTTTTTGCCCAAATGCATGACTAGGTTGTCCAGCCACTGGCCTGGAAAATTCTTGTTTAGTAAACATCACTCTTGTTAGGAGAACTGTCCCAAGGCTGAGACTTGACACCTTTGCTCTCCACGCAGTCTTGGGGAGACAAATGAGCAAGGTAGAAGTTAGGAAGTGGGAACGTTTCAGCCCTTTCCTCTTGCATTAATGGGAGCAGGGCAGGGTAACATACTGAGTTAATTTACAGCTCTTCTCCCTTTCTTCTCCCCTCTGGCTCTTGCCATGAAAGTGGCCAGGCCCTTCAGTGCCCCTGTTTTGGGGGAGGTGTGTTTGAGGACAAGAGGTCCAGAAAGGGGCCGAGGTTGCCTTCAAAACACTTGCTTACTGGCTTTTGGTTTTTAAGCACTGAGCTCTTCGAAGAGTCTATGATTATCTCCCCTGACCACAGTATCCAGTCTCATCTCTTTCTAGTCATTTCGCCCAACACACATACACACGCGTGTACACGCACATGTACACACATGCATGCACACACACACATATCATGCTCTAGCCACTCTGAACTGCCTCCTGAACTCATCACGCTCTCTCCTCCCGTGTATCCCCCAACACCCACCAGGTCTTTTTACCTCCTATGGCCCCTTTCTGGCTGTTACTCTTTACCCTTTTATAACTAGCTACTTCCTAGTCTTGTATTAGGTCCACATTTGAACTTCCAGCATTCAGCATTCAGCATTACAACTGCCCATTCACTCTCTGCCTGAGCAACAAAACACACAGATGCTCTCCTTTGTGGCTCTAAGGGCCTGGTACGACAATTTGTGAAATGGGTGGATAAATGGATGGATGGATGGACGGGTGAATGGAAAGAAGGAAATGAATCAGATTACTACCTTGTAACCACACTTACCCCAGGGAAATATTTTGAGCCCCATCCCCTGGCACCCCGTGGGCCCCCAGGATGTCTTGTCTATGTCCCCAGATGGCCATAGGGCATGGTTCCCTGTGCACTGCCTCCTCCAGGGCTCTTGGGGAATCTCCAGGATGAGCAATCAGGGGTAGCCTATGGTTTGACTATGACCTAGAAGCATCCTTAAGTTCTCCAAATAATTAACATTCCATCAGGCTGGCCTGGTCCTCTCGTGGACGTTTAGAAACGCTGTAACTCAAAGTGAAAGCCAATTGCTGATAGCGTATCAGGGGAATCTCCGTGAGATACAGTCCCTGTCCCAGTCCAAACCGATGGCCATGCCAGGTTGAGAGATAACGGGTGAGGGCTCCGGGAGGAGCTGGTGGCCGAGGACAAGGATGAGAAATGGCTGCTTCGTGCTGGGCTTCAGTGTTGGTTTGTTCTGAGACAGAACAAATGAGGTTCTGGCCCTCAGGGAGGGCACGGTGCAGAGTTTTCTCTCTGGGGAGAGACCATGGGGGTGGGGGCACAACCTGGATCACTTGTACAGTTTACATTCCCCCCACCTGCCCCCGGCGAATGTGGCACCGGAGAGCTCAGTCCCAGCATGTACAGAGCAGCCTTTCCGGAGCCTGCTCTCCTCCCATCCTCCCCACCCAGACCTGTGCTCCCCCCATGGTGGTTTCTAATCGTGTAGGTACCAACATCTACCCCCTCATAAGCCACAGACCTCAGTCTTCCCCAAACCCCCACTCCCCATCTTCTCCCCACCAATCTCAAGGAGCAAGAATCCCTGCCAATCCTCCCTCTGAAATTACCCTCCAGATGCTCCCTGCTCCCTGCCCTCGGTGCTCCATCCTGGTCAACCTCATCATTTCCAATCTGAACTATTGGAAAAGTGCTCTTCAGATCCTTCCCAGCTCAATTCATGCCCCCAGGGTCATCCTCCTAACACGCCTCCCTTCCTGTGTACACAAGCATGTTTGAGCACCTATTATGTGCTGTGCACTTTGGTGCTGAGAATGTAGAAACAAATCAGATGTGATTACAACATTCTCCTGCTCAAAAGCCTGGCTGCTCTCCACTGCCAAGACAATAGAGTCCGTTCTTCTTAGTGTGCTAGCAGAGCCTTCCACGATGAGGCCTCCAATTCACCTCTTTGGTCCCAGCTCCTTCCAAAACCCTAAGGATCAAACAGGACAAGATGACTCACCAGTCCCATACCAAGCACCTTCTGATTCCGTGACTTTCTTGACCCATGTCTGTCTTTCTTTTTCCCATATCAAAATCCCCCTCATTCTTCATTGAGAAGCAGCTCAGATGACACCTCTTCTGTGGAGTTGCTGGGATCCTCCAAGTTGGAATGAATCACCCAATTCTCTTCGCTTCCAAAGCATGGCTCTAATACCAGCATCGTAACATTTATTTCTTCCAGGTTCATGGTTTGGGTAATGAGGTGGGGAAACTATTACCTAACAGCTGACACCAGAATTTCTTAGGGAGGGAAATGCTGTCCTTTGGGAAAATATCTTGAACTCTAGTTCCCAGTCCCCCACCTTGGGGTTTACAGATTCTGGTGGGCGGCAGGGTTCTTGTCTTTGCTCCCAGAGAGGCAGGGTGAGCACCCTCCAGGTACCGCCTGCCCCGGTGTCCTCTCTGGGGAGATGGCATAGGAGTAGAGACATGAATGAAATGAGGGAACTCTCGGGACAGGCATCCCGGGCTTCCGGAGCAGTGAGGGGAAGGCGTGCTGCTGTGAGCAACGTGATGCGCACGGGGAATTGGAAACGATCACTAGTGTATAATCTTCTTGGGGCAGAGGAGCCTGCGTCGGGTCACCTGTGGAACTTGTCCCCAGGAATACACAGGAGCTCATGTGTGAACAACTTTTGCCCTGAATCTCAGGAGATTCACAGATCTTGTGAAGTCTAGCCATAAAAATCTGGGGAGGAGGAAACAAGTCAGTCCATGGACCCCAAGTTAAGAATTGCTGTGCACAAGCACAAAGAGTGAGGCAGGGAGATGAAGCTGACCCCGAGTTCCTGCAGGTCACCTGCATTCCCCGGCTCATGGCCCCTTCCTTCAATCTCCACTTCTCCTACTTCCTCTTCTGCAGTCAAATCTCCCTTCCCCTCTTATAAGAGCACCTGTGATTACATTTAGAACCTCCCTGGGCAATCCAGGGTGATCTCCCAGTCTTATCATTAATTCAATCACATCTGCAAAGTCTCTTTTTCCCACAGAAGGTAACATGCACAGGTTCCAGGGATTCGGACGTGAATATCTTTGGGGGGCATTATGCAGCCTACCACAGAGACGCCCTGATGGAATTTGGCACTTATGAATTGAAGTGAAGGGAGGCACCCTGGAGGGCTTTGGGCCGTCACCAATGCTGCCTCCATGAGCCAGCACGGAGGGCAGGAAGGAGGGGCCCAATTTTGGATGTGTCCTGCAGGCCACCCAAGACGGATATGCAGGTAGAGAGCTCAGGGGAGCCATGAAGGAAACCACGAAGCAGCAGCCAGACAGGCTGGAGGAAAATCAAGGGACTTCAAAGTCCCAGACACTCTGGTAATCTTCAAGATGAGGGGAGTAGTTCTCAGGAGGAGAACTGAGAGGTGAGAAGCAAAGATGAAAACAGGAAAGTTGCTGCAGGATTTGGCCATCCTCGGTGGTGTCCCTGGGGAGAACGGTCTTAGGGTCATGGAGAAGCCAAAAGTCAGACTGTAAAGAATCATGAAGGGAATGCAAAACGTGGCATCTGCTGAAAAAGAGACAACCACATGAAACGTCAATAAATAACAGCCGGGCACGGTGGTGCGCACCCGTAGTCCAAGCTACTTGGGAGGCTGAGACAGGAGTACAAATCCAGCCTGGGCAACACAGCTTCATCGTCTCATTTCTTAATCTGCACGACAACCCTATGAGATGCTACCGTTGTCATCGTCTCCATTTTACAGAGGAGAAAACTGAGGCCCAGGAGGGAAAGTAGCTTCCCCAGCATTACGAAGCCAGCAAGTGGCAGAACCAGGATTCGATCTGGGTGTCCGGCTGCAAAGCCCTTGCGCTCAGCCGCCAGGTGCCTTTGCCCCCACCTGGCTCCTTCACACAGTCCTCACTGGTCCCATGCCGAGGGACCCTCCACTGGGTGACCGTAGGCTCAGACACCAGACTTGGAGCAGCCATGGGGAGGGAGGGACTGTGTCTGACTCACTCCTCTGCCTTCCCGTAGGGGCTTGGATGGTCACTTTGTGTTTATGGAAGTGAATTTAGCTTACGTATAAAAACCCTTCCTGTCCCAGAATACTTGCAGAAATCCTCATGCGGCAGGATCAAAGCTGTGGCTCTTGTCCCAGGCTCCTGCTGAGCGAGAGGCACAGCAACCCTGCCGCTCTCCCTGGAGACCCCTCTGCAGCTTCACTGGACAGTCACACTGTTGTCCTGGGCCCGCTGAGTTCAGAGCACGTGTAAGACACAGCACTTGGGTCTAAGCCACCCACTACCTGGGGTCACACGTGCTGCCACCTGCACAACCTGGCTGGTCCCAATCACACAGAAGAGGCCCCTCCCACTGTGGGCAGCCACCAGCAGACAGTCCTTCCAGGACCAGCCAGGTCCACTCTGACCCCAGCCTCCAGCCTTACCCCAGCCCCAGCTCTGCCAGGCTGCGGTGGAACTGGCAGTTCTGCCTGGCCAGGCCTCCACCTGAAGTCGCACAGGGAATGGGAGCGGCGAGGAGGAAAAGGATCCCTTTTTACCTTGCATTCTTCTCAATTGTTCGGATGTTACATCTTTACCATAAATACATATAAAATCCTGAGTGACAGTACCGTGGTTAAGAGCACAGGTGCTGACATCATCTGGGTTCAAATGTGGCTCTTTACTTACAAACCAGGTGACTTTAGGTGAATGATCTCACCTCTCTGCAGCTCAGTTTTCTTACCTATAAAAACGGGATAACGTACTAACAGTATATCAAGTGCCTAGCACAGTGCCAATCACGCATAATGCAATAGCTAAAAGACACAGCCAATCTGGTTTCAAATCCCAGCTCCGCTATCTATTAGCTGAGTAGCCTTGGGCAAGTTACTAAACTTCTCTGTGCCTCAATCTCCTCATCTATGAATGGGGCTGATGATAATAATTGTATCGCCCTCCTAGAATTACTGTGAGGATTAAATGATTAAATCACATGGACGAGTGCCTGGCACAGAGTAAGCATTGTGTAAATATGAGCTATTATTATTACTTAATAAACAAATGAAGAGGTTAAAAAAGGAAAGGGAGAGGGCGCATCCAGAAGGGAGGGGACCCCCTGAACCCCCTGCCGGTATGACAGCTGCCGATGGCCATGGCTAGGCAAGAGCCGTATGGGAGTCAGATGACCATAAAGTGGGGACCAGTCACAGCACCATCGGCCCGCACTGGCCCTGATGGCATTAGTCCCCAGAACGCTCGCGCCACCACCCTGTGCCTACAAGCACCCCTGCACCGGGGCCGCATCCCCACCACCCGGCATGAAGAGCCTGGCTACGGCAGGGTGGCAAGAGCAGGGGAAGGGTGTGGAAATCAGGTACCGGGGCCAGGTCCGTGCACGTCTGGGAGAGGCCTGCTCCCAGCCCTGGTGGCAGCTCCCTGCGGCGGGGGCTGGGCAGGGCCGAGCAGCACCGAGGGGGGATGGGGGAGAGGTGCTCCGCGAACAGAGCATCACAGAGTTGGGTGTGTAAAGCTGAAGACACCCAGGGCTGCAGCTTGCAAACTTTACTGCATGTCCAAATCATCCAAGAAGCAGATTCCCTGAAACCTGTATTTTAAATAAGCTCCACTCCCCCATCCCACTTCAAGGTGATTGAGAAATCCCAGCCTTCACCAAGATCCTCCAAAGGGGTGTTCTTGTCACATACGCTGCCTTCAGCAGGATTTACTAGGTCGGAAAACATCATTTTCAACTGTCCCATTTGTTGAGGTGGGGGAGGGGAGAAGGAGGAAGAGGAGGAGGAGAGAAGAAAAGGAAAGGAAGAGGAAAAAATGAAAGGAAAAGACTTCAAAAAAATTTTTCAAGTCAAACAGCAGCTCCAGTGACTATAACCTTTAACCCCCCAAAAAGCCCCTCTGTGGCTTTCAAGTGTCAATCTAAGTGCTGAGCTTGAATTATCTAACCTTCAGCTTTAAAAAAGCCACAGCAAAAAGGTCAGAAGGAAAACTGTGGAATGTTGCAGGAAGTTTCTCTGCCTTGCGTACTTGAAAGCTAGAAGACTTTCAGAGCCGGACACGGCCAAGAGAAGTCGCCATTTAGAATAAAACAGCCTCAGCGAGCAAGCCAGACCCTTAAAAATCAGTGTAGGTGGGGGTTAATTTGGTTCCTTATTGTTTATATAATTAGAAGGAATCTTTGGAAAACACAGAATCGACCCTCTGTCTCATGCTTCAGACCTTTTGGCAGCTCCCGGATAGCTGTCACTGCATCCCCCAAAGTGCAACCTGCAGAAATAGATTTTAGGGGCGTAAAGGGTTTCTTGTGGTTGAATAAGTTTGTAAAACACTGAGTTAGGCCAAGTCAAGCAAGTTTCATTCTTAAAGGACTTGGCAGAGCCCTTACTGCGCCGCTGCTCATCCGCCATTGCCACAGCTGGGACAGCTGGGCAGCGTTTCCATACATGACGTGGCCACCAGGGAGGGCGCTTCAGGACCATGGCTCCACGGAACACCACTGGGACTCAGCAATACCCTTAGTCTAGCACACAAGGCCTGCCCCCCTCGCCCCAGCCCGCAGCCCACACACTCTGAGCACACTGGCTACTTGCCCTTCACAAAGCACCTAAGACACGTAACTGGCTGCCCTCCCTGCCAGGAATGCCCTCACTCCTCCTCTGCAGCCTCAAACTTCTAGTGATGTCCTGGGCCCTTGCTCAAAGTCACCACCTTTGTGGAACCTTCGCCTGCTCCCTCCTACAAGCACTGACTACTTGCTCCAGGCTCTATCACAACGTGATCGGCCTGCATTGTGACTAGCCTGAGTCTCTCCACTATTAATTGAGAGCTTCGGAGGGCTGGGAGTGTAAGCCGACGAAGGAAATGTGTGTTGGCAATACTAATAGCTTCCATCTGGTGGCACTTCCTAAGGCCAGGCATTACTGAAAGCTCTCAACGTGCATCAACACATGTATCCTCCCCACCTCGCTCACTGGATAAACGCGACTATTACCAATTCGTATGACTGCTATTTCGTAGATGAGGAAGCTGAAACTCAGAGAAGGTACCTTGCCCAAAGGCACATGATCAATGTGTGGCAGAGGCAGAATCCAATCCCATGCTCTCAAACAGTGTATTACTTCACTTAAGGGAAGCAGAGGTGAGCTTGACTGCAGAGCTGGCTGATTCAGAAGCCGCACAATGTCATCAAGAACTCAGGATCTTGACCAAAGTGGTGGGTGGCTCACGCCTGTAATCCTAGCGCTTCGGGAGGCCAAAGCAGGAGGATCACTTGAGGCCAGGGGTTGAGACCAGCCTGGCCAATATAGTGAGATCCCATCTCTACAAAAAATAGAAAAATTAGCTGGGTGTGGTGGCACATGCCTATAGTCTCAGCTACTTGGGAGGCTGAGGCAGGAGGATCGCTTGAGCCCAGGAGTTTGAGATTGCTGTGAGCTACGATGATGACATTGCACTCTAGCCTGGTCAACACAGCAAGACTCTGTCTCATAAAGACAAAAAAGAACTCAAGTGCTTTTTATTACTATCTCTCCACTCTGCATCCTCGGCATATTAGCTGTGCCCTCAGATTGGCTCCCCTCATGGTGTCAAGACAGTGGCAGCAATTCCAAGCATCACATCCAGACACAATGTCCAGAGGAAGAAAGGAAACAGAGAGTGGCGGCTAACAGCATGGTCCATGGAACTAGACAGTCTTGCTTCCCAGGTGTATGACCTCAGACAAGTCAGATATGTGCAAAGATATAGCAAAGATAGAATCGACTATCTTGAAAGAAGCCTCCAACTTTTCTCTTTCACCTCAGGCTTTGCCTACAACACTCTTCTACCCCTTCTTTGCCTAACACACACCTATTCTTTAGGAATTGACTTCAACCTCACTTCCTCCAGGAAGCCTTCCCTGATGGCACCTGCAGGCTGGGTTCAATACCCCTACTGTGTGTCCCTGAGTACTCTGCACTTGCCCCCATTGTACTCAGTCCACAATACTATAATTACTTGTTTCACTGTCTTCCACACTAGACCACGAGCTGAAGGAAAGCGGGAAGCATGTCCTGCCACCAAGGCATCCCCAGTAACCGGTACCATGCCTGACACATAAGGGGCTTAAAAAAATATCTTCTAGATGTTCAAGCGGAAGACAGAAGGTCACCTAACTGAGGTCGTGTAGCATGGGCTTGACGGTTCGGTTAGATTATCTCTGGGCCTTGAGGTGGAAAATTCTTGGGCACATTGGCTAGTCCTTATTCAGGGGCATCTGTGAGCCTTGGCCACCATACCCAAAGAGCCAGATGAGCCACACGTAGGGAAAATATCTCCTTGGTTCTCCCTCTACCTCTGGGATAACCTTCCAAAAGATGTAGTCAAGCCTCATGGGCAAAGCACAGACTCTTGAGTCACACAACCCTAGAAGCTTAGATTCTCACTCTGCCACTTCCTGTCCATGTTCTTGAGCAAGTCTCATCATCTCTCTGGGTCTCATTTTCTTCATCTGTGAAATGGGGTTGAAAGCAATGCCTCCTCCAAAGGGTGGTTGTGAAGATTAGATGAGACAAGCTGTACAGAAAGCTAGGCATGTAGTAAATCCTCCAGTAAACACTGACTCCTCTTATCAGTGTGCGCATTCACAGTGACGAAGCCACGTAGCAGTGGTGACCTATCTTATAAGCATATCTCCAGGCTTTGTCTCAGGAGCCCCAAGGGGCTCGCTGCTGGGGATGGCATGATGGACTAAGGTGGAAGGTTCGTTGGCCGAGCACGCTACTGTCCCTCAACAAAGATGAACTAACGAAGACAGAGATGAGGTCATTGACAGCAGCTGAAAAATGCAGGACAGTGGTCAGGGCTGAAGCCAGGCTCTCCGAGTAGTAATGGCTAATTGCATACTGAGTTGGGAAAGTGTTTTAGGAAGAAAAACTTTCATCGATTTTTCTTCTAGGACAGTTTTAGGCGTCACTGCAGAATAAGTTGCTCTCTAGTTTGTTAGAAAGGATGCTAGGCTAGCACTCGGGACACTTGGATTCTCGTCCTGGATCTGCCAGCAGCTTGCTTCAGGACCTCAAACAGGTCCCTGCCCTGCACTAGCCTCGGTGACCTCAAAAGTGCCTCTGAGCTGCGTGGCAGTTCTTGCTGCACGGTGGCTAAGATGTCAGCGTTTAGAGCCCAGCAGATCTGGGCTCAAAGTCCAGCTCTACCACTTAGAAAATAGAATTCTCTGAGTCCTTTAACCCCTCCAAGCAAGACTCAAGCTTATTTTAGGTGAATTGGGGATTCTAATCATACTGTTTTCACAGGGCCTACCTCTCTCTGCTCTCCCACCAGCTCTTCTGAGGGTTAAAGGAGGTAACTACGCAAAGCTGTTGACGGATCCTGGCGCAGGGGCACCCAGTAAGTGGTAGCCATTGTGCTTATTTCATCCAGTAACTCACCGGGCACTTTGGATGATGGTGAAACCTCAGGGAAGCTCACACGGACCGTGCACTCAACAGAGGTGTGCGAATCCCTTCCAAATGGGCCCGTCACAGCGCAGAGGACGGCGAGGGCCTCTGTCCCAGGGCTTGATGGCATTCTGCTTCATGCAGCCCCAAAGTCCCTTTGAACCAGTCAAGCACCTCGTCAAGGTCTTTAGTGCTGAGGCTCAGTCACCTGAGGTGCACTTTGCTCCTCAACTGATGGCTTCTCTCCCCAGCAGAGGCCGACCTTCCCTCAAAAAGAAGGAAAAGTGCTAGTAGGTGCTGGTAGCCTTTGGGAAAGTGACAAGCTGTACTTTGTATCTATTCCTAGTTTTCTAGGTTCTTTTTTAAAAGACAAAAGAAGAGCTTTTGCTCTGCCAGTGGCTAATAAAAACCTGGGCCAGAGAATCAAACAGACATGGGTTTGAATCTGGGCTCTTTACCACTCACTAACCAAGACCAAGGGCAAGTCATTTCATCTTCTGAGGCGCCGTTGTCTGATTTATAAAATAGGGACTAGGAATAGTACCTATTTCTTAGGGTTGCTGGTGCAATCAAATGTGATGATGCTCTGGGCCAGTATCTAGCACACAGTAAGTGTTCAATAAAAGTGTGACATTATTATTATCATATTATTAAATAATATTATCACCAAGGAATACTAGGGGGGAGTTAAATTAGCAAATGATAAGGTTGTTAAGAGACTGAGAATATTCATCAGGCAGTCCAGTGCCTAGCCAGCTGGTAGACATTAGCCAGGCACGGACAACCTCAGTGGCTGCTCGCTGGCTCAGACACACTACAGAGAGGTTTGGTCCAGTCACGTGTGCTGGTCCGGATTAGCAGAGTCCTGGCCTCCCTCGCAGCCCTGCCCTTTCCCTCCTTGCTTACCTGCCGAGTGACCATGCAAGTTCCACCCCTTCCCTGGCCATCAGTTTTCTGACCTACCAGAGGCAAGGCTTGGACCGGAGGGCACTTAAATATCCAAATCCCTACGCTTTTAGGATTGCACTGAATTCCTAAGCAATTATCATCTGCACATTCATCCGGTTGCCTAATCATGTCCCTAATTAAGTCTTTCATAGTTATTTAAATTTTCCACTTTTAAGCCTTAATGTAGGTTTGGGGAGAAATACTATCTTTATTTTTTTTTTCCCTGTCGCCAGGCTGGAGTACAGTAGTGTGATTATAGCTCGCTGCATCCTCAAATTCCTGGGCTCAAGCAATCCTCCCACCTCAGCCTCCAGAGTAGCTGGGACTACAAGCACATGCCACCACATCCAGCTAATTTTTCTATTTGTTTTAGAGACAGGGTCTTGCCATGTTGCCCAGGCTGGTCTCAACTCCTGGCTTCAAGCGATCCTCCTACCTTGGCCTCCCAAAGTGCTGGGATTACAGGTGTGAGCCACCATTCTAGATCTGTCTTTGAGTATACTTAAACTCTGCCTTGGAACTTCTCATGGACACAACACAAGCTTAGGTACAGAGAGCCTGGACCCAACTCCCAGGTCTGCACACTTAGAAAGTCTCACTTATGTCTACTGGCCTCGGTCTTCCCCTCCTGTGAAATGGCAACGACAGCTTCCCCTGTGGACCATAGCAAAGCTTGACAGAGAAGAGGGTTCTTTCAGAGGAAGGCAAAGGACCCAAGCCAGTTTACTCAGAGTGTCTCTGAAGGCTTTTCCTAGCAAGGTAAGAGCAGACACTCACTCTGCTCTGCTGGATTTGCACCCGGGTGTTTGCTCAGCATCTCTGACCACCCGCGAGTGTAGGATCCCCCTGGTAATAGAATCAGCACAGAGGGAGCACAGAAAGAAACCAGACCTGAGGACAACAATGGAGCCCCAGTGCCCATATGTGATGCTTCATGTTACACGAGACAAAATGACTTATTTCCTTAACAAAGATTTTATTTTTCCGAAAGCACTTATCACCTTCTAACATATAATTTACCAATGCGTTATGTTTGTTTACTGTCTGTCTCTCCTCACCAGAATGTAAGCTCCATGAGGGTAGGGGTTTTATCCCTTTTGCTCACAGATACGTTCCTAAAAACAGCACAGTGCCTGGCACATAGTAGAGGCTCAATAAACATCTATGGAATGAATGAATGAAGATGTTTTGAGATCTGGAGGATATTGCAAATGTCTATAATAATAGCTATAGATGCTTCACATAAGGTTTTGCTTTATTTGCCGATAGGACCTGCCATGTAGCTGATAACCTGAGACCAGGCCAGACACTCCTCAGGCCCTCAGTGCTTCATACCAAAAAGCAAAACATGGCAACAGGTAACTGGGTCTTTGTGTTTGGCGGTCCCACCCTCTTAGAGGCTGGCCCTAAAATGCCGGGTATCTCAGGATCCTGTCCTTGACTCCCTTCTCCTCTCATTCCACATGTCCTCCCTCAGTGAGCGCACCCTCCCCTTGTGATGTGAGCACCTCTCCTTACGCCAAAGCATCCCAGAACTCTTCCTCCAGCCCCGACTTCCAGAACCAGATATCAAGCTGTGTCCCCAACTTTTCCACTTGGATGAACTGCCCACAGGACCAGTTCAAAATAAAAATACAAGGCCCCTGGCCGGGCGTGGTGGCTCACACCTATAATCCTAGCACTCTGGGAGGCCGAGGTGGGTGAATCATTTGAGCTCAGGAGTTCAAGACCAGCCTGAGCAAGAGCGAGGCCCCGTCTCTACTAAGAATAGAAAGAAATTAGCTGGACAACTAAAAATCTATCCAGAAAAAATTAGCCAGGCACGGTGGTACATGCCTGTAATCCCAGCTACTCGGGATGCTGAGGCAGAAGGATCACTTGAGCTCAGGAATTTGAGGTTGCCATGAGCTAGGCTGACGCCACAGCACTCACTCTAGCCCACGCAACAGAGCCAGACTCTGTCTCAAAAAAAAAAAAAAAAAAAAACCAAAGGAAATACAAGGCCCCTGATTCAAGCTTCAAGACAGTGACAGCAGGCCATTCGCCCAAGTGCAGAGCCCTTCTGAGTGCAGGGTGACTACCCAGGTCACACACCCATGGGACTGACCTGAACTGCAGGCTTTTCCAACTCAACATGTCCAAAATGTAACTCCTCTTCCTCCCACCCCGTAACGCTCCTCCTCATAAGTTCCCCATCCACGTGGGTACTCAAGTCAGAGAGAAGTGCTTCACCCCACCCGATCACTGAAGCCTGCGCCTCTCCCTCGGTTGTTCCCTTAACCCAGGCCAAGGTCATTCCTGCAACAGCTTCGTAACCACACCCTGCCTCCCGTCTCACACCCACTCCAAACCACACTGTGGCTGGAGCCGCCTTCCTGAAACACAGATCCTTAAGATTAGGTCCAGACTCCTCAATGTGACAGAGAAGGCCTGAGTGATGTGACTTCTTCCGTCGCTTCCTTCTCCAGCCTACATGGAAACCACCTGGGCTTGGTTTAGGTCCTTCCCACCTGCCATTCTTGTTCGAAGCACCTTTGCTCTTCCCTGCACCCCAGTCCTCTGCATCAGGTCTCCTCCTGGAAAGCTTCCTTGACCACCTGAGAGCCAGGTGAGTGCCTCCCCTCAGCCCCTGTTCTGCCCCCATCACGGCATTGGTCCTAAAATGGTATAATTCCTGCTTGGTGGTCCAACCCCTCAAGGGACAGTAAACTATTGAGGGTCCCTCCGCTCCCCCCTGCATTGGTGAGCCTGTGCAGAGCCTGGGCTACTTAGGTCATTGTAGCCCCTAACTGGGACAGGTTCTGATTAGGAAAATGGGATGCACCGAAAACAAATAAACAAGCTCCATTTACAGGTCTTCTTCTAAGTCTCTCTAGAAAAGACATGAGCAGCACCAGCCACACAAACTTGCACATGCGTTTTGTGCACTCTTGTTTACTGCAGAACGCAGAGGTGCGCATTTAACACAGGGGGTGGAGGGAGGACAACTGGAACATTCTGGGGCAACACTGAGGTTGGCTCACCCACCAGAGGGGTGGGCTAGGGTGTTGCTAACATCTTATGTCCTCATAAATTTCCTTTTCATAGAAGCAAGAAGGAAGCAGATCTCTAGATGAGAAGCAAGCATTTGTACTCCCTATGACTTCATTTTCTGGTATCCTGATCATTTAAAAACTCGAAAAGGAACAGGATGTCTTTTCTTTACCCGCATACCTAATTATCAAGAATCCTGAAACTGTTTATATCATTTTAGGGGAATAAGATAAGAAAACATTTTAAGAGGAAACATGACCCATACTTTAAAAGATGGACATCATATGCGGGAAAACATTCTGAATGAGATCAATATAAACAGGGTTCACTGTATTTTAAACAGCAGGATTTAAGTAGGCTTTTATTCATAACAGCGATGGACAGTCCTTTAAATTATGCTGAAGGATCGGGGGGGACAAGAGGAGAGAGAGGAGTGGTGGCCCAGAAAGCTTATCTGTGGGATCCCAAATGAAGCAAAATTAAAATGCATCTCTCCAGAAAGCCAAACAAATTATAAGTAGGAACAATTAGGTGACGACAATTCCTCTAGTAGAAATATATATATTTCTGTTTTCCTATTTATAACGGAGCTAAAAAGGTGTCAGAGTCCTCCCTTTTCCATGTGGGCTGGTTTGAAGCTAAGTTTTCATTTAGGATAAAAATATGGGGGCAGGGTCTTCGTTCTAGAGAGAACTGTAACCCACACAAGTATCCAGCTAGTTAGTACCAGATCTTGACCATGAACCCACAAGAGAATACACAGTTCATCCTGAGAAAGCGGGGGTTCCGCATTGTCAAGGAATCCTTCTCATTACCTAAAAATGTAAATATCATGTAAAGAGCCATCGTTACCAGTTATGTCATCTAAAGACACGCTCAGAGACATGTTTATTTCTTAGAAAAAAAAAAAAATAGGGAGCTTTCTTAGTAGTTTGGACTTTCGAGGCCAAGCTTAGCAGGTAATGCTCAGCACCATTTTACAGGGCTTATGGTTAAAGATTCCATTTTGATTTTAACAGAAAGATCAGTTAAATCTACAACCCAAGCGAGCTCCTGCCTCCCCTCCTGGATCTACCCGGAGAACAGACAAGAGGAAGACTTGCATCCCAGGAAGTAGTCTGACATATGTGGGTATTTCTAATTTACCGATAGAGAACTCTCCAGTTAAAAAACAGGCTAGCTAGTAATCTATTTAAAGCCACGGCTGACATGATAAATGAAACAGAATAAATGTATACAGCAAGTGAGCCTCCTCGGGAACACGGGGGGACCGGAGCGCTTCTGCTGACAGCGACTTTCCCGTCAGTGGCCTGTCTCTCTTGGAGGCAGCTGTCAATCACGGGCCAGCCCGCGCTCCCGGGGGAGTTCATTGTGCCCGCAGACAGTTGTGGGATAACTGCTCCTAGGCGTCGGAGCAGCAGATGGAGTGTATCTGTCAATCATTGTCACTAATTATTAACTTCTGTCACTCAGAGCAAGGCAACATCTCGGCGCCTGATCCGCTGTGATTTGATCTGCCACGCCACCTCGGAGACAGACAGAGCAACCCTTCATTCCGGTCACACTCCCAGCACTTTGCTGGGTCAGCCACGGTGACTCAGTGTTTGCGTCCCCGACAGGGCTGGCACACGTGGGTGTGCACCGGCGCTCGAGCTTCCGGAGGCGCAGCTGCCCTGAGAGGGTTCTTTTGGGGGGCCCAGGCCAGGGGCGCAGGATCCTGCTCATTAATTATTGAAGGAGGACAGTTTTATCTTGGCCGCTGGTGGAACCAGGGCCAAAGTGTAAGAGGAGACCAATTTGGAGGGTTTTCTTCTCTTTGCACTACCCTGGGACCAGCCATTATCAGCCAAGTTCACACTGATTATATTCCTATGATCTTTTCTCAACCCTCTGATTTTGGAGTTGGAGCCTGAATAATTAATTAAGGCATCTGTAGCATGCTCGGCAAACAGGAGCTGCAACCTAAAGGGATATTTGCACCATGGGCTCAGAGAACCTCTTCGTGACAAGACTGGGAAGGGAGCATAGGGATCTTCGTGTCCAACCTCCCTGAGGTGACTCGCCTAACGTCGCAAGGCCCGCTGCTCTGGCACCTCAAGGAGACCTCCCACCCCTGCACATAATGGAGCATCTTGGAGGCTGGGCAGCTCAGGGACCCCTGGATGCTGTGTCAGCTGTCCTCCCCCAGACAGCTCAGGGAGATTGGTTCCCTTGGAGAGGCCGAATGAACATGGTCACCCACATAGGCCCTGGGGTCAGACTGCTGGGTGACCTTGGACAAGTCATTTACCTCTGTGACCCGAGATCTCCTCATCTGCAAAACAAGCATAATTACAGAACCTTCCTCAAAGGTCAAAGAATATTCCCAGTGAAAACATCTCGCACACCGCCTGCCTGGCACATTTGAAGCTCTCAATAAACAGTAGAAATGATTGTCCCCGCAAAACCAGCACAGGGGCCGGTCTAATCTCAAAAAGTAAAAATTGGATTTTAAGACCCATTGGGAAATGCTCATCAATTACTATTTTTTTAAAGTACAAGTGACGAGCTTGACGTGAGCCAGGCTCCGAGTCTAACAAACCTAGTTGTAGTTTCCGTAACTAGGTCCCCAGGGGCCTGCTGTGGTGAGTAGACAGGATTTGTGGTGAGCGTATCAATCGTTTATGTGTAAACAATGATGCACTGTTGGCTGGGTCTCTTCAAAATCAGTTGTCCTCTTAGGTAACTAAAGCGCTCCCCCCTCACTCAAGTTGCCATTCCTATTTGCTTTCAAAAACCCCTTCTCGTTGGAAGGTGCTCTGGGGAGTTCTAGCCCAAGCCTGATTAGAAACTAAACCAAATTCCAAATTCTAAAATCACAAGGTCTGACTGAATTTGAAAAAGCACCCTGCTGCTTCTAGCGCATGCCAGGGATGCTCTAGGCCACCCAAGATGAAAAGCTGGTACTTTTTCCATCCTCCAAGGATCCCCCCAGACTCGCTTGTTCCAGTTGCGATGGCTGCGTAACAAATTATTCCAAAACTTAGTGGCATGAAACATTCGTTTATTATGTCCATGGGAATCCAGACAGGACACAGCAGGGGTGGCTTGTCTCTGCTCCGTGATCTCTGGGGCCTCGGCTAGAAGGGGGATCGGCTGGGCTCTCTCTCTCTCTCTCTCTCTCTCTCTCTCTCTCTCTCTCTCTCTCTCTCTCTCTCTCGGTATAGGCTCTTCACATGATCTCTCCAGCATGTCAGCTTCAAGGTCATCAGATTTCTTAGTGGCAACCCTGGTCTCCCAAGGGGAATAGAGAGGAGCGAGAAGGGGAAAAAGAAGCCACCTATGCCCTAACCTGCAAAGTATACAGCCTCACTTCCTCCATATTCTCTGGGTCTAAACAGTTACAGAGGTCTGCCCAGGTTCAAGGGGAGGATAACCTCACATTTCAAGAACAGCATAAGTCCGTGCAGCCATCTTTGGAAATTACAATCTGCCACGCCCTCCGTAGACACCCTCCCAGAAGCTGGAAGCGAAACTGATACCATCTCTACGGAAGGCTCATGGCTCCAGCTCTGGGAGAGGGCGAGAAACCTGGAGCCTCACACAAAGCTCACACATAAGACAAGTCTCTGTATGTCCCTGAGGGGGAAGCGGTCTGGAGGCTGCTGCCTTGACATCATGCTCAGCCTCTGCACTCAGTGAGTTCAGTCTCAGCCAGTGCCTTTGCCTAACATTCACCCACCAATTCCTTAGGATGAGCGATGCCCTCCAACTCCTGGACTATACCATTCTCCTTCCTGCCTCCAGGACTTGACATATTTCATTCCCTCTGCTGGGAACATTCTGTGTTCCCTCCCCACCACCACCCCCACCACCCCGCATTCTTGCTAAACCTCTCTCAATCTTTAGGTCTCAACTTCATCGCCACCTCCTCGGGGACTCCTTCCCTGACTACACTCCCTCCCCACCTCAGGTCCTATCCCTCCAGCTGCACATGCTCCTAACACCCTGCATTTCTCTCTTGGAGTACCTCCCATAATTGTAATTCAGTGATCGTTTAAAAATGTACCTGGGATTTTGGTATGGCAAGAAAACAGGCACAAGACAATTGCCTTGAAAGGCCTTTTACGGTTCCCAAGAAAGGGGACACAACACAGCACACAGGGCCACGGGGGTAGCACCAAGTTCAGCCAGGAAGTAGAAGGAGCCAGAGGACAGTGAGGCCCACCAGAGCCTTCACTGTAGCTTCCACGGGAAGGCGGGGCAAGGCAGGGTAGGCAAGTTTGAGCAAATTTAGGATCGAATAGTTCGAATAATTTTGGCAGGCTCTGGGCTATAGGGGTGGACTCTGGTTGTCCAGTCCCTGTCCCTGGGGTGGTTTAGGGCAAGGGAAATTCTGGCCCTGTGTGTGTGCGAGTTTGATAGAGGGGTGGTTGAGGATGTGCGATTTGGACGGGTTGGCTGCACATGCAAGGTGTGCTCTCAGGCCAGTTGTTCACTGTCGCTAGGAATACGTTAACCCTGGAAGGAACAATCTCTCCAGGATTAGCAAGGCCTCCGAGACATTATAAAGCACAGAAAATAAAAACCATAATTAATAGAGTAGTCAAGAGTGTAATTCTTTGCTTGCTGTTGACCTTCCCTTCAGAGTCTAGACTCCATGAGGACAGGGGCGGGCTGTCTTACTGCCAAATCTTCAGAGCCGGCTGGGATGAGCTGAGTCACAGCGTCACCATGGTCACCTGGCAGAGTCACGTGATAAGGGCACTACTTGACCCTGGCCTCTGGCAGCCAGCAGCCTTGCTTGAGGAAAGCTCGGGATTATTGAAAGCTTGGGATTATTTGTTCTTTCTGCCATGGGCTATAGACAGGCACCTTCTAGCCTTCTGCCACTAAACAGTAAGTCTTGCTATCTAAACAACATCGAATTCTGTTGGCGTCCTACTTTTGTGCCCCAAGTATATCCAAGCCTTGGGGACCAACTGGGGTACCCAGACCCAGGGCCTCATGCAGACATTGCCCAGTAGAATGTTCTGTGATGCTGGAAATAAATGTTCCACGCCTGCTCTATCCAATTCAGTAGCTGTTAGCCAAACGTGACTATTGAGCACGTGGCTAGAACAACTGAGGAATTAAATTTTAATTTCAGTTTTACCTAATTACCTTACATTTAAATAGCCACATGTGGCTAGTGGCGACTGCATTGGACATCGCAGATTCCATTCTCAGGCCTAAGAGCTGTTCTAAATCCCAAGGCAGAAAGGAAACTCAGCTTAAGGATAACCCTACAGAAGATGGCTCACTTCTGTGCGTCCAGCCCCCAGACCCTGACTCCCTGGAAGCATCCTCTAAAGAAGGGGAAGGAAGGAATTACAAAAGGTGAATTCAGAATCCTTCTCTACTGATTACTCCATTCAATGCAGTCTTTTCTGAAAATTATATTCAGACTATTTCTCTCACTAAATATTAGAAAGCCAAGGAAGCTGGAATTCAGCATCAGAAAACCAACAGGCTCCTGCCCTGAGCATCCTCTCCATCAGCTTCGGCACCTGCACAGAAAGCAGAAAACATCCCAGGCCAATTTTTTCCTTTTAATTCTGAAAGACCAAAATGTCAGAGCCACACTGCAGGTGGTAAACGCATATGCAGAGTATGCTACCGAAGGAATCTGAAAACACCAGGAACGGCCATCAACTTAATCTGGGGCTGACAGGGGCTTCAAGCAGAACTAATGGCTCAGATATATACCTCATTAGCCGACTGGGATTTTACCCTTTTCCTTATTGTGATTGTTCATTTCCCTGTTCTCTGCTATTGAGCAGAAGGAATTTTGTAACCATGTTAAATTATTTGCCATTTCCAAGAGGGGAAAAAAAATCAATTAAAAAAAGAGTCAGGGAGAGGGTCAAAATGAATTTCTTCATCACTCGTGCTGATCATTTAAGATAGGATTTTCCCCTGCAGAGATATTGCACAGAGTAACAGTAGTTCTAGGGCATTTGATACAGAAAAAGTTCTCCCTCGGTGGTGATTAACGTTGCCTTCTCCCACCCCTTTCCTGCAAAAAGAGCTTGGAATTCTTCTGTTCAGCCTCTAGCTTTGTGTAGCTTCCTCTACTTTGCAACTGACTCAAAATTTGGGGTGCTCTGCAAAGGTGGTCCCAGTCGGAACCTGCCGTGCAATCCTCACTGTGGACGAATGCGTACCCTTTACAAAATATAAATGCATTTTGTCTGTTCTGCAGACCTTTCCGGGGAAAACCTGGCTGTGCTTCCTTCTGATCAATCTTTCCCCTAGAAATCAGGGAAACGACCTCCCGAATACCACACCCCCTTGCCGGCCCCTCATGGTACATACCTGGCCGGAAGCTGCCAGCAAGTCTCTGTATGTCCTCTCCTAACCCCGACAAGTCCAATCGCCAACAATATTTCCGTTAGAGAAACTTTTATAAAATATTACAATCAATTCAATTGCATTAACACGTTTGAACCTCTAAGTTCCACATAGTGGAAAACACAATACTTCTCTATTACATCAAGTGTCTGGTCAGATATATATCACACGAAACTGAGACTAGAGGCACTGGGGGACCCTGTTTCTCCCAACTTAGCAAAAGGAATTATCTGACAGTTGGAAATGAAAAACTACTAATAAACATTACAGTTTATTGAAAAGTTTAAACAATAAGATTAAGGAAACTTCTGCAATATTAAGAAATGTATATTATCCTACTTTACCTTGCTTGGGGAATTCCTCAAGGATTTATTATTCTGTTACACCACCAAAAAGCCTGTGTTATGTTAAGGGATTCTACTTTCCCGCCTGCATTCCGCATGAATCTAAAATTAAGAGGCAATCTTTCTTCAGCACATCATACTTCCCTAAATTAGGTTTGCTTTCCAGAGCAGAATTTGGAAGTCGGTGTTTTTCTCCGCTGGTACCACTGGCCGCTTATAATAAATGCTCTAGAGAAAAGAGCTCCCTTTTCTCTAGTGCTTTTGTTGTTAGTGCCACAATGCATGGATTTCACGCCAGTGAGGATGCTGGAGTGGAAGCTGTCTGTCCTCCGGGGTCCGGGGCACAAGCCCACAGAGAGGATCCAAGGACTGCTGCAGGGAGTGGTCTGGCCTTTGGCGAGCCAGACACAAAGAGGTCCAGAAAGCCATATCCAACACCCATAGAGATTTGGGGCTGAATGGCCTTAACCCTTAGCAAAGTCATGTTTCCTGGCTGCCTCGTTCCTGGCTTTTCAGTGTCCCTCTCCACTGGGCACCACTGGGCCCCCAACAGCTGGCCAGTTCTCTCTCCAGGCATGAGGGATGTCAGGAGAAACAGGCTAGAGTGTTGCTGCCAGGATCTAAAGCTCCAGGTGAAGAAAGAACCGAGCTCAGATTCCTCCACTGTAAACTGGGGGTTTTGTTAATGTAACCCAGATGCAGCCGCAGCCTGGGAGACAGAAATCGGCACGGTTCAAGCCTTCCCAGGATGTGGGTCGAGACCCAGACTCACACACCTGTGATCTAGATGCTGCTTTTCTGCTCCCCCAAGATGTCACTGTCCTGCCCCACATCACCCCAGATGCGCAGCTCAGCCCCTTGGCCAGTGTCCACTGGAAATCCATTCACACTGAGCATTTGGTAAGTTCTGGTAGATTTGGGAGAGACAAAGCGAATGGGGACAGGGGAGAAAGAAGGACCCCATCAAATGGCATGCCACCACCTTGTCCCTTAGTCCCAGCTTACTGAGGATCCCACAGCTGGTAAGTAGCAATGGGCATTCCACCACCCCAGGGACACCTCCTCTACCAGGCGGCCTTGTCTTTGAATTGTTTCTGCAGTGGTTGGGGCTGGGGTGGGGAGAGGGGAACAAAAGCACCCTGAGTCATACACGCTCTCAGCCTCCTGGAAGGGCCAACTGCAGGCATGAGGGTGGAGTATCTCCCTCCCATGCAATTCATGGGATACAAACTTTGGCTAGGATTTGAAGGTTTCTCTTCCCCACATTGCTAATTAGGACCTGCAGAAGGTGAATCTGTAATCCTGGTGGTGTTCGTGCCAGCGCACCCTGGTTCCCAGATGGAGAGGATCCATGTGGCAGAGCAGGAGGAAGGAGATGTGCATTATTGTCTCAAGTGTACCTGACTCCTTGGGTAGCCTCTGGAAATATTTGTGTTTCCAAGCCTTGGTTTATTGCTACTGCAGAATGGGCATCATTCTATGTCCATATTGGTACTGGTTAGATCCTCGCCAGTGCTGGCATGTGTTACAATCTGAAACTCCAAACCACAACTACCTTCCTGTTCCAGAATTGCTTCATCTCACTAACCTCCTACTGCAGCTGTTTAACTCTTGCCCCTCCCCTTACTCTCTAACTATCCAAAGACCCCAGAGGCAGCACTGGTCTCTTAAACACCCCTCTTACTTGGAGATGTGAGGGCAGAGCTTGTTCCCACAGGTTAGTGCATTTAGGACTTGCTTTCATCCATTATGTTCATGTATGTTGGAAATTTCCCCAAATGCATTTTAATCTCCATCTGCCATTATAGGGAAATTTTCCCAAATTTTTTTATTATTACATCTTGTAGTTCTAGAATATAATGTTTAACCATCAAACCTCAAGACAGGCTTGTGCTTTAAACTCCAGTTCTTTCTTCTCTTGGAAATCTCTGCATCATAAATTGTTAGCTTTAAAGGCAACTGAAAGTATTGGGGAAAAAATTAATTCAATGGAATTAACACTCAAACCTGACTTTCCTCGGGCCCATGGAGGTCACAAGGCAGCCATATTTCTAGCCCAAGGAAGGTCACTTTGTCAACACGGATATTCCAATGATGCCAACATATCTATCATAATTCACAAAATTTGAGAAAAGTAGCCAATGAGGCCAAGTGTAACAGAAACCATCCAATTACACAGCAGTATCTACTCATATTGACATCTGTCCCTGGCCCTGTAGCCATAGTTGCTATTAATATGTAATATAAACCCTCCAATGTGGAAACCTCTAATCTCAAGTATAACCTAAGATTGGTGGAAAACATGAGGATGGGCTTCAAGGATGGGCAGTTGCTGAAAACAACAATGTTCATCTTACTGAACAATAGGGAAAATTCTCCCTGTTTCACAGACTGTCCAGGTGAAAAGAAACAACATTTCATCCCTTTATCCTGTCCGCTCTTTACGACCTCCTGTGAGGCAGGTATTATCGTGCCGTTGCATAGGTGGGAAAACTGAGGCTCCAAAAAGCAACAATTTGCTGAAGGTCACACTGCCAGGGAGTTGCAAGGTAGGATTCATACTCAGGTCTGCCTACCTTTAATTAAAGCTCTTCTCAATAGTTAGTCACACTCCAGACTCCCCCTGCCTGACCTCCCATGCCCACCCCCAGCATCCAGGTCCTGAATCCCCACTGTAGCATCCATATCTAGTGGCCATCTTCCCTCTGCTTACATACCTTCAGGGACAGGGGGCTCATTCCCTACTGAAGCAGCCTCTGTTTCCCATTGGCACTCCTGCTCCTCCTTGCCTCTCCACTGGGAAGAACCAGGGAGCCTTCCACTCCCACTTGAGGTAGGATGATAAAAGCTGAGATAAGCTTAGATAAGAGCTTAGCCTTGGAAATAGCTTCAAAAAAAATGAAAATTAGAATTATTCAAAACAAGAAAAAGAGAAAAAAGACAGAAAATGTAGCAACAGCCATAAACTTAGGCTGCTCTAAACACTCATCGATTTCACTTCTTTAACAAAAGTAGGAGCCTGCATCCTTGACCACCAGCTATATTGCCTCAGTATATCGTGACTATAGGCATGGTGCTCAAACAGCAGCGGGCAGCATGGGTCTTCCAGTAACTGTTTAATCAACCAACAAGCTGAAAAAAATCATACAGAAACCACAAGTCCAAAATCACTGGGTCAAAGCAGAGGTAGTAAAAAGCTTTTAAAAATTCCAAATTTTTAGAGCCAGTATACCAAAACCTTACAAAGAAAGAACCCAAGATGAAAACGGTTTGTCTTATTTATGAATAGTGAATAGGGGCCAGGTACAGCGGCTCACACCTATCATCCTATCACTTTGGGAGGCCAAGGTAGGAGGATTGCTTGAGGTTAGGAGATCATGATTAGCCTACACAAGAGCAAGGCCCTGCCTCTCAAAAAAAAAAAAAATAGACAAATTAGCAAGATGTGGTAGCATGCACATGTCGTCCCAGCTACTCAGGATGCTGATGCAGGAGGATTACTGGAGCCCGGGAGTTTGAGGTTGCATTGAGCTGTGATGATGCCACTGCATTCTAGCCCAGGTGACAGAGCAAAACCTTGTCTCAAAAAAAAAAAAAAATTAATAGTGAATAATAATCCAATTAGATTATTAGCAATTAGATTCTTGCTACATGTTAAAAGACTGATGTATAGTGACTAAATAGAGTTCATCCCAGGAATGCAAAGATGGTTCAATTTTAGGAGATTTATTACTATAATTCATTGTAATAATAAGTTAAAGAATAGGAACCATATGATCATTATGTAGATGCTTAAAAATAATTTATAAATTTTAACATTCATTTCAGATTTTAAAAACAGAAAGAAAAATTCTTAATAAAATAGGAATAGATGGATACTTCCTTAACATGATTTACACATATTAAGCATCAAACAAAAGCCAGGCAACACTGGATATTGATGAGAATGTAGAGCAAGCAGAGCTCTCATATATTGTTAGTGAACATACAAAGTACTTTGGGAAAAGTTCTGGTACTTTCTCATAAAACTAAATATTTACTGACCCTGCAACTAAGCAATTTTACTCTTAGGTATTTTTCCAAGAAAAATGAAAGAATATGTCCCTAAAAATACTCATATACAAATATTCATAATAACTTTATTCATATTAGCCAAAAACTGGAAAGAATCCAGGTATCCATCAAGAAAATAATGGTTAAACAAACTTCAGACTATTCATATAATGAATATTTTAGTCTGCTCAGGCTGTCATAACAAAATATCATAATCTAGGTGTCTCAAACAACTGAAATTTATATTCTCACAACTCTGGAAGCTGAGAAGTCCGAGATCAAGGCACCAGCATGGTTGGGTTCTGGTGAGGGCTCTCTCCTTAGGTTGCTGACAGCCACCTTCTTGCTATGTCCTCACATGGTGAGAAGGAGAGAGAGTAAGCTCTCTTGGTGTCCCTTCTTATAAGGGAAGTAATCCATCAGACCAGGCTCCATCCTTATGACCGCATCTAACCCTAACTATCTCCAAATTTGTTATCTCCAAATACCATCACATTGGGAGTTACGGCTTTAACATATGAATTTGAGGGGCGGGGGACACAAACATACAGTCCATAACAATGAAACACTACTCAGCAATAAAAAGGAACAGTCAATATCTATAGCAACAAGGATAAATCCCAAAAACAATATACTTTGTGAAAGAAATCTTACACAAGAGTATGATTCCTTTTATACGAAGTTCTAAAAGAGGTCAAATTAATCTATGGTGGGGAAAAAGTCAGAACTCTGATCGTTTGAGGTGGGGGGATGGGGACTGAACTAGGAAGGAGCATGACAGAACTTTCTGGAATGATAATATTCTATATCCTGAAAGGGGTTTCGGTTACACAAGTGTATTAATTTGGCAAAACTCATAGAGTGGTATACTTAAGATTCATACATTGAATTGTGTGTAAATTTTACCTCAAAAGAAAAAAAAACTGTAAGCAAATACAAAACTCTGATTAACGATACGCATGCTGAAATTTTTTAGGGATAAATGTATTGATGTCCTCGGTTTACTTCAAAATGCATCAGAAAATTAAGATGAATTGAGGGATGGATGAAGGGATGGATAGATATGTAATAAAAACAAGTATAGTAAAATGTTAATTATAGCAACTAGGTGTTAGGTCTAAGGGTGTTCACTGTACATTCTTTCAATTTTTCAGTATGTTTGAAATTTTCATGATAAAATCTTAGAAGACCCAATCTCATACTTAACAGCATTTCCATTAAAATCAGAAACAAGTCGAGGGTACCTACTATCACCAATATTATTTAATGTCATTGCAAAAGTAATAGCAAGATTTCAAATTAAAATACCTTTAGGGATTGTGCAGGTAAGGTAAAAAAGCAAAGAAAGTTGGGTTTTAAAAAATAGGTACTGCTTGAACTCTAGAGTCTAGTGTATTTTTTCCTGCAGGAATATCGGCCTAGTATTGTCCAATTAGCTAAAATTGCAACAAAACCTAGAATTCCAGCTTTTGCTATATTTGTGAAAACTCTCAATTTTTTAAAAAGATGGTTTAATTGTTCTGAAAATATACAAAATACTTCTGGCCATAGAGTAGTTAATTTTCACCCTCCATACTAGCAAATAGATAAGAAGGGGGAAAAAAGGAAAGGTTAAATCCAAGATAATCAACTAAAATTCTGCTAGAAAATCTAAGCGTTTCAGTAAAATGACTGACCATAGATTCAATATATAAAAATTGATAGTTTTCCCATATATAAATTACAAGCCATTAGAAAACATACAGGCAGTTTAAAAATCCCATTTATAATAGAAAAGAAAGAAAGAAGAAAGAAAGAGAAAGAAAGAAAGAAAGAAAGAAAGAAAGAAAGAAAGAAAGAAAGAAAGAAAGAAAGAAAGAAAGAAAGAAAGAAAGAAAGAAAGAAAGAAAAAGAAAGAAAAAGAAAGAAAGGAAGGAAGGAAGGAAAGAAAAAAAGAAGAAAACCTATAAAGAAATGTACAGGAACTATATGAGTAAAACTTCAAAATGCTAACTGAGAATGTATCTGGCAGCATAGGCTAAACAATGTTGCAGAAACAACTGGCCCCAAAATCTCAGTGACTTAATAAAAAAAACTTATTTATTCTCCCCCGAAGTCAGCTGTATGTCTGGACACCTATTCAGGGCAGCCGTCCTCCATGTGTGGCTCAGCATTAGTCTTGCTCTGACCTTGTATTTCCATGATCACTACGCACAGGAAGAAAACCTACAGAATCAAGCTTGGGCTTGTCATTTGTCTCCGTCCCAAAATGTCACACGTCGCTTTTGCCCACATTTCGCCAGCAAGAATCAACTACGTAGCCCTGTCTAACTGCAAGAAACTGCAAAATGTAGGGGAGCAAATGAAATACTTGGTGAGCCATTTACTGTCTCTGTCCCTGAGTAAATTAAAATCATATAAAATGAGAGACGAGTGACTCTACCTTTCACCTGAACACTTAGAGGCCATTTTAGGGATATTAATTGGCCTTATTTCAATATTTCTATGTCTCAGGCAGTAGGGAGGCCCAAAGAGAAGTAGAGAAACCAGGGAACAGCTGGCCAGTAGAGAAATGAGAATGCACACAGCATTTATGGATTAAGTTTGCCATCATATGTGAGTGCGATTCGTGGTACCTCAAAACAATTACAATAGTAATGTCCAAGATCACTGATCACAAATCACTGTAACAGATATAATAATAATAATAATGAAAAAGTTTGAAATATATCAAGAATCACCAAAATGTGATACAGAGACACAAAGTGAGTACATGCTGTTGGAAAAATGGTACTGATAGACTTGTTCAATGTAGGGTTGCCACAAACCTTAAATTTGTAAAAATCGCATTATCTGCAAAGTGCAATAAAATGAGGTATGCCTGTATTACTTTTTCCAAAAAGAAAATTGAATTTAAAAAGCAACAAGAAGAAAAAGAATGGTATTGATCTACATGTGCCAATGGAGAATGATCTTTAGATATATTATTAATCGGGAAAAGCAAGATGCAGATGCCACCGCTTATATGGGAAAGTATAAGCACTGAAAAAATCTTGAAAGATAACATAAGAAACTGCTATTGGGGGTTTCCTCTGAAAAGGAAACCGGAAATGTAGAGGAAAGAATTACTTCTCATTTTATGGGCACAGTGGCTCATATCTGTAATCCCAGGGCTTTGGGAGGCTGAGGCGGGAGGATCACCTGAGCCCAGGAGTTTGAGGTTGCAGTGAATTGTGATTGTGCTACTACACTCCAGCCTGGAAGACAGAGCGAGATCCTTTAGTACTCACTTTTTACCAAGTCAACACAATACAATTTCAGTTCTTTAATTCCTAGATCAAAATCACTAGGCTGGAATCACTAGGATAAAAATCAGCAGGATCCCACAGAACCCCACAGAAGCATAGATATAGAGCTTCTCTGTGGAATAGGAGCTTGCAGGGTAGGGAAAGTGCCTGCCTGCTAATATTCAGCGACCTGAATGACACATTTGGCTGGACACCGACCTCTGGGAAAAGAGCAAGACTTCGAAGTCAAGTCCACCCGGTCTTGAGTCCTGCCTTTGCAATTTACTAGCTGTGTAACCTCAGATAAATTTCTTCACCTCTCCGGTCCTGTTTCTTCATTTCTTGAAATGGGAATTATTATATTTGCCTTCCAGAACTTTTATAATGATTAATTTAATCATCACGATGCAGGTAAGGCACTTAGTTAAAGGTCTGCATGTGGCAAGCATTCAATTAATAGTAGTGGGAGAAAGGTTAAATTAATTACTGTACCTGGTACTCTGGAATATTGTGTGGCTTTTGGAAAGAATTAGATAGGGCTATGCCTGCTAACGCCGATAGATCTCCAGGCACATTCTTACATGAAAAAAGCAAGTAAGAGACCAGAAGGTATACCAGTACTGTACTTGGGGGGCTGGGAAGGTTGCATTATGTTTCTATTTGGAATTTTTTAAAAAATCAAATAGCTATGAGTATTAGAAAGTCTGGAAAGCTACATATCAATCTGTAAACAATGGTTACCTCTGGAGAGATTTGGGGAAGGAAGGGCTGGAGGTATTGTTTGAACCTTTTACAACTAGCATTGATCACTTTTTGATCTTAAAAGAAAATACTTTTCATTCGAAATTTAATGGAAATTAGGAATCAGGTGCAGACCTGGCCGGCGGCGTCCCGGCTGGGGGCCGGGCGCCCACTCCTCGCTCTCCCGCGGTGGCGGCGGGGCGCAGGGCCCAGGGCGCGCACAGCCCCGGCAGCCCCGGCGCCCGCTGAGCCCGCGGGCCGCGCCGCTGCGCCATCAGCGCTGCCATCAGCCGCGCCGCGTGCGGCCCCGCGCCCCGCTGCTCCCGGCCGCGGCCCCCGGCAGTAATAATGAGGCACAGCGCCGTGACCGCGGCCCTCGGCTGTGCCGCCGCCAGCCGCGCGGGCGCCGCATTAGCATTTTCGAGGCCTTCCCGTGTGCTCTTTTGTGCTCATTTTCCAGTCCGAATGCTCCGCACATACCAGGCCGCGTGCGGAGCAGCGGGGCCACCGAGGCAGAATGCAGCTGCCCTGGTTTTAGAAACCGCTGCGGGCCGTGGGGCTGGTACCCCGAGAACTCTGCTTCCCGCCCTGCCCAGCCAGATCTCTCTGAAGCAGGCATGCCAGGGAAGAAGAGGCTGGGGAGGGCAGGGGCCAGGAGCAGGCTTCGCCCTAGAATTTGCCCTAAACAGGGTCTTTTAGAACCCAGGGAGGGTCCCTGCGTCCCTGCAACGCTGACTCGGGAGCACAGGGCCTGGAGCCAGACAGGAGTGGCCTTGAGTCCTGGCTCTGCCATGGAATGATATGGGGCCTTGGTCTACAAACACATCTATGTGTGCCTCAGTTTCTCCACCTTTATAAATGAGGCTAAGACTACATAGCTCAGGATTAAATACTTATAAGGCACTTATCTTAGTGCTTGACACATTATCTAATTTATTCTTCAACAACCCTGAGAGGTGGGTATTAATACTGTCAAAGTAAATGGGGTTCAGAGTGGTGAGGTGACTTGGCAGAGGTCTTGACAGCTAAGAAGCTACTCCACTGGGGTGGCAGGGTGGCGGAGGTGGGTGAGCCGCCAAGAGCAGCATTATTAACCTCTAAGGTAGACTGAGGCCTGCGTTTTGTATGTGACTACAGTGTTCTGGCTCTGGAAGGATCTCAGGGACAAACAGATTCAAAGGAAGAGGCTACAGAAGAAGCCCTACCTGGGGAGACACATTTTAAGAAGGAGCTAAGAAGTCCTGAGGTTCAGGCGTACATGTGCCTGCACTCGCTGCCCCAGTGCCAGTCAAAGGGAGTGGCCGCTTCTCTCCACCCCCACAAACTCCTCCACAAACCCTCACGCCCAGTCATCCATGCTGGAATTTTGTGCTAAGCACCTGCAAAAACATACTGTAAAGCTACAATGATCAAGACAGTGAGGTACTGGCATAAGGGTAGACATATAGAGCATTGGAATAGATTTGAGAGTCCAGAAATAAACTCTTACATTGATGGTCAAAAGGTGCCAAGATAATTCAATGGGGAAAGACCAGTCTTTTTAACAAATGGTACTGAGACAACTGGATGGCTACATCATTCTATATAAAAATTAACTCAAAAGGGATCATAGACCTAAACGTAAGTAAGAGCTAAAACTATAGAACTCTTAGAAGAAAACACAGGAATAAATCTTTGTGAACTTTGGTTAGGCAATAGTTTCTTAGATATGACACCAAAAATAAAAAAAAAAGAAAGAAAGAAAAAGAGTAAATTACCTCAAAATTAAAAACTGTGCTGCAAAAAAAGTAAAAAAAAAACCCCAAAATTGTTTTGAAAAAATTACAAATTATGTATCTAGTAAGGGACTTATATCCAGAATATAAAAAGAACACTTACAACTCATAATAAAAAGAGAAATAACTGGATTTTTAAATGGGGAAAAAATTGAATAGACATTTCTCAAAAAAATAAACAAATGGCCAATAAACACTTGAAAAGACGTTCAGCGTCATTTATCATTAGGGAAATGTAAATCATACCCACTAGAATGGATATAAGCTGAGAGACAGACAGAATGTGGAGAAATTGGAGGCTTCACGCACTGCTGGTGAGAATGCAAAATGGAGCAGCCATTGGAAAACAGTTTGGCATTTCTACAAAAAGTGAAATATAGTGTTACTACATGACCCAGCAATTCTACTCCTAGGTATATATCCGAGAGAACTGAAAATATCCACACAAAAACTTGTATATGAATTTCATAGCAGCATTACTCAAATAGTCAAAATGTAGAAACCCAAATGTCCACCAGTGATGAGTGGATAAGTAAAATATGGGATAGCCACACACTGGAATATTATTCAGCCATAAAAAGGAATGAAATACTGATTTGCGCTATATGATGAACCTTGAAAACGTTACGCTAAGTAAAAGAAACCAGACACAAAGGCCACAATTGTGTGATTTCATTTACATAAAATGTCCAGAATAGGCAAGTCCATAGAGACAGAAAGTAGATTTGTGGTTGTCAGAAGCTGAGGGGCAAAGGGGATGGGAAGTGACTGCTAACAGGTACACGGCTTCTTTGGGGGATGATGAAAATGATAGTTGTACAACTTTGTGAATATACTAAAAACCATTAAATTGTACACTTTCGATGGGTGAAGTTTATGATATGTGAATTATACCTAAATAAAACTGTTTTTTTTAAAAGAGAAAGATGCCTCCGTAAAGACCCTATCATGAAAATAAAAATAAAGAGAAAGGCTTCATGCATTGTTGTGCAAGTAAAAATCATTTAAAAGTTAGGCAGGTCGGAGGCAAGGAGGAATTGAGTTTCAGGCAGAGGGAACAGCATGTGTGAATCAAAGATCTTGCAAGAGAAGAGGTGTGATAGGGGCCCTGAAGGAGGCAGAGGGCTTGAGAATAGAGCCTGAGGGGACAGAGGCATGCGATGGGGCCAGAGAGCAGATCACAGGGCCAGATCGGGAAGGGTCTTGTGGGCCACGGTAATGAATTGGGGCTTTCTCCCAAGGACAACAGGCAGCCACATCGTCCCTCTCACTGACTCACACACCTGCGCAGATCCAGACTCACACCCTGCCACACCCTGTCCATCCCAGCTGTCCTACACGTACAAGGCTGTGCTTATCCTAGTCTGGGATCCCCGACACACCACTCTCTCTCACCTCTGCTTGTGCTTGTCCCACTGCCTGGCACTCCCGTCATGCCTTCATCCACCTGGCTAATACTTGTCCTCCACGTTGCAGCCCGGACGTCACAGCCTTTTGAAACTATCCTCCAGTTTCCCACCTCCAGCCCAGGACAGTTCCACTCCTGCCCCTCCACTGGGCTCCCAGAGCCCCTGGAGCATCCCTCATTCATGAGTTTCTTACTCTAGATTGTGAACTGGGAGCTTCATAGGGACAGAGGGGGGTCACTGGGCTCAGTGTTGAGGACCCAGCACTGTCCCTGTGTATCATAAATGCTCTGAACTTATGTTGAACGAGTGGCTGGATGGAAAGATAAAAGCATAAAGAATAATTGGCTCCTCACGGGTGTTTTGGCAACAGCTCTGGCCTGTGCCCTTCCCAGCAATGCCATCCATGTTCCCCTGGGTCACTGGCACACATCTCTGGACGTGCTCTTCTCCGCCGAGCATACTCACTCACCCGTCAAGTGGTTATCAGTGCCTGCCCTGCTTCCCTCCTGGGACCGTGCGGCTAAAATGGAGAGAGAGTGCAGCGGGTATTAAGTTGCAGTCTTCAAACTCAAGTGTCCAATGTATACTTTTCTGTTTTTTAAGCTTACGTCCACCTCTGAGAGCCCAGCCCTCCAAACCATGGGAAATTTAATCAGTCCTTTTTAGGGTTCTTCTCTGCCGCAGGGTTGCTCTAGGATCCTGAAGTCTTGTGCAGCACCAAGCATCAGAGAGGACTTCTGGTCACCCATCAGTCATCTGCCTTACCTGTTCCCAGGATGCCTCACAGCCCCTCCAGCCAGACAGAGAGCTCTGCTACCTCCTTGAAACTCAGCCACCCTCTGAGGTCATGTTAGCTCTCCTGGGTATCTGTCCCTGGGACTCCCTTGGAGGGACCCACTACCCTCTTCCATTCCAGGTTTGTGTAATCTCTATCTTCTCTCTTTCAATGTTTTCCAAGGCACTTCCCACTCTCTAAGACGCCCAGCATCATTTACACAAGGAGCTTTGGCTTTTACAGAACAAGAGAATCTCTCTTCAATCAACTCCTGCTTTGCCCATGTAGGAATGGGAAGGGCTAGGCTACTGGCTTGGCACACAGGGATTAGAGAACAGAAAAAAAGCAAAATGCATTCATACATCAAAAATAGACCCTGCCACAAGCACGCACGAAAAGCTTCAATAGATTGTGAAGGGCCATGCCTTGGGTAGAAGTTACACAATGCCAAACCCAGCCTGTGCAGTGGTTCAGTTACCGCCACGTGCAGACAGCATCATCCAGGAAATGCCTGGCCATAGTAGGCCATTAATAAACATTTGTGGAACAGATGAAAGAACAGAAAGGACATCAAAGCTTGATACCTTATATCAGCCTTTGGGCCCTCTTTGGTTTCTTTTTTTTTTTTTTTTTTGAGGCAGAGTCTCACTGTGTTACCTGGACTAGAGTGCAGTGGCATTATCATAGCTCACGGCAACCTCAAACTCCTGGGCTCAAGCGATCTTCCTGCCTCAGCCTCCTGAGTAGCTGAGATTACAGGTGCATTCCACCATGTCTGGGCTAATTTTTTTTATATTTTGTAGAGACTGGGTCTTTCTATGTTGCTCAGGCTGGTCTTGAACTTCTGGTCTCAAGCGATCCTCCCACCTTGGCCTCCCAAAGTACTAGGATTACAGGCATGAGCCACTGCCCTGGCCTCCTCTTTGGTTTCTCTGTTACTCTAGGCCCAAGGTAGCATCTTCAGTCTGAGAGCCAATGCCATGTGACAAAATATCTTCCTGAGCCATCTTGGGAACAACCACACGGCACTAACATTGAACTAGTGTTTTCAAATGCTAGACCCCTCCTGTCTTCAATGCAGTATTTCGTTTAATCTGCAGAAGAACCCTATTGCATTCCTCTTTTTACACCGAGAAAACTATAGCACAGAGATGGGTTCCAGCCTACCTCTGTCTGACTCCAAAGGATGTGTTCCTAAATGCGCTGGCACATACTGTCTCCAGTATGCCCACCCATATATACATACTCTCAAAACTTGTTTTGTCATTTAAAAAAAAAAAGTCTAGAAATTTACGCATTATGGAAGAAGCAAACTCAGTGGCTTTGTAGGGACACAATTACCGGCTTCTAGCAGGAGTTGAGGGAAGGGCTGCCCCGTCTACTCGGCAGAAGCCCACAGCCCGACCCAGTAGGGCTCCTGGGTCATAACAGCCCTTGTTTGCGTGTGACAGTGCCCTGCCACCACCTTCACTTCTAGGGCTGCCCTATAGGTCTGCCACTCAGAATATCTAAGTTCAAAATGACCCAGTAGTCCAAACCGTGCACCTCCCTGTTCAGTCGTCGTCAGGGCTGTACCATCACCCATACAACCAGAGCCTCAGCTTTTCCTGCCCTGCTGTGGAGCAGGCACCGGACTGTAGTCTGGAGAACTGAGTTTTGTTCTCCTGTGACCCTGGCATGTTGCTCAGCCTCCCTGATGCTTGGCTTCCTCTTCTGTAAAGTGAGTCTGTATCTCCCGTCCCCTCCCATCAGGTGACGACTTCATGAATATCCCTGCAGCCTTATCCCCCAGTGCGTCCTTCATACTCCATCCAAACTGCGCGCCTTCCCCAGGACTCCTTCCAGACCTTTCCTCCCCTGGGCCTTTGCTCGTGACACCCCTTCCTGTGAAATTTTCCTCTCCACCTCCATCTCCACCCACCCAAATCCTACTTATTCTCCCAGCTCCAGCCCAAACATCACTTCCTCCAAGAAGCCATCTCTGATGCCAAGAAGAAAGCCATCGCATCCTCCTCTGAACTCTCCTAGCACAACACCTGTGGTTCCCCCAAGGAAAAGAGCTCCCTCACCTTGTTTTTACGGGGTTTTGTGTCCTCACAAGAAGCCCTATACTGATTGGGTTAAGGGCACAGGTTTTGAGTCAAATAAAACTAGGTTCAAATCCCAGTTCCCCTGACTGTGATGATCTTGAGCAAGTGACTTATCAGTTCTGAACTTCACTTTACTTGTGTGTAAACGGGAATAACACAGCATCTCCCTTAGAGGTCTTAGTGAAGATTTAATAAAATTATGCATGCAAGAGCTCAATAAATACTAGGTATTACTATTCTTTTTTGCAAGCTCCTTTTTTTTTTTTTTGAGACAGAGTCTCACTTTGTTGCCCTGGCTAGAGTGAGTGCCGTGGCGTCAGCCTAGCTCACAGCAACCTCAAACTCCTGGGCTCAAGCGATACTACTGTCTCAGCCTCCCAAGTAGCTGGGACTACAGGCATGAGCCACCATGCTCGGCTAATTTTTTCTATATATATTTTTAGCTGTCCAAATAATTTCTTTCTATTTTTGGTAGAGACGGGGTCTCGCTCTTGCTCAGGCTGGTCTCGAACTCCTGAGCTCAAACGATCCGCCCGCCTCGGCCTCCCAGTGTGCTAGGATTACAGGCGTGAATCACCGCGCCCAGCCTTGCAAGCTCCTTGAGAGCAGACAAAGCTTCCTTCTCATTCCCTTACGGAAGCTCAGCACAGGATCCATCCTGAACATGGCTAAACATTTTTCAAATAAATAATCAAAGTAGTTTCAGGCTGTACATTAGGTTCATAGCAGCATTATTCACAATAACCAAAAGATGGAAGCAACCCAAGTGTCCACCCACAGATGAATGAATAAAGAAAATGCGGTATAAACATACAATGGAATATTATTCAGCCTTAAAAAGGAAGGAAATTCTGACGCGTGTTACAACCTGGATGAAACCTGAGGACGTTCTTCTAAGTGAAATAAGTCAGTCAGGAAAAGACAAATACTGCATGTTTCCACTCATATGAGGTACTTGCAATAGTCAAATTCATAGAGACAGAAGGTAGCATGGTGGTTGTCAGGGGCTAAGGGGAGGGGGAAATGGTGAGCTGTTTAACAGTTTTGCAAGATGAACAGAGTTCTGGCGATGGGTGGGGACAATGGTTGCATAACAATGTGAATATGCTTAATACTATCGAACTTAAAAAAAAAACGTAGTTTGAGGCTGAACTCCTCGAGGGTCTTGATAGGAACAGAAGTAGCCGAAAAAAATATGCTTAAAGTTTAAAATGTTTGGATATAAATATTTTTCTAATGTCTGTGAGCTTAGCCATATATATAAACATGCAAAACGAGCTCATTTTTCTTCTCCTCACTGCTCTGAAGGGTGACATAGAGATCATCTTCACCGGCAGGATCTCAACGACCTGCTGATTACAGGATAATATTCATACAATGAGGTTAAAAGCACTGGCTGAAAAGTTCTTTCATAAAATCTGCTAGGTACGAAGAGAAAATAATTTATGAGAACATGAACAATTAGCACTTTGTAAAAAAGAAATAATGCACTTAACTTGATCCCTATATTTAACATCAATTAAAGATTATCTTCATGAATGAAACTCGACCTGGAAATTAACAGGGGATTTAAATTGCATTATGCAAACAAGAGAGAGAAGCCGGTGCACTGGTTTAGGGCTTCCGATATTGGGCTAGGACGGCATCTATATAACAAGTCCTGCCCATTTCCACACATTTCTCTGAGCTGCAGGATGTTGCTGCAACGTACAGGAGCATTTGTTTCAGCATAAAAATCCCATGAAAAAAATCCCTAGGTAGCTGCAAACATAAGGTTGGCACCTTTCATTTTTAAAAATAACTTCTAGGTCATTTTTTTTTTTTTACCATAAAACTAACCAAGAGGTTCCCTTAAAAAAAGACATCTTCACTGCTCCAAGATTTGAATCTGGATTGTTTCCATAGGGTTATTCAATTGAATCTACAGGGCTGGGCTAGATCAGAAATTATATTCTGGGTCGCTTGGTTCCAAGACAAAGAACATTTTACTCACGAAAATGAGCAGCTTGAAAGGGTATAAAATGGGTCTTAGAAAGCAAGTATGGATGATAGTTATTGGTGTGTGGTCTTCTGAAAGTGTTACCATGCATTGAGCCAGACTTTGTGCTCAGCAACCCACAACACACAAAGCCAGTACTATTGTCTCCATTTTCCAAATGAGAAGACTGAGGCTAGGAGACATCACTTACCCAGGTTCACACAGGCAGATCTGGGACTGGGAATTTTTTTTTTTTCTTTTGTGACAGAGTCTCGCCTAGGCTAGAGTACCGTGGCATCAGCCTAACTCACAGCGACCTCAAACTCCTGGGCTCAAGGGATCCTCCTGCCTCAGTCTCCCGAGTAGCTGGGATTACAGGCATGCACCACCACACCCTGCTAATTTTTTCTATTTTTAGAAGAGATGGGGTCTTGCTTTCGCTCACGCTGGTCTCGAATTCCTGACCTCAAGAGATCCTCCCGCCTCAGCCTCCCAGAGTGCTAGGATTACAGGTGTGAGCCACCGCGCCCAGCCTGGGACTGGGAGATAGGTTCCTCTGCTTCCAGAGCTCACTGATAGCCACAACTCTTTACCATGGAGGGCAGGTACGATGGCGGAAGCCCAGAAACTCTCAAAAGCACAAGACTCCCCTGGGTGCTCCAGAGCCTGTGTCTAGAACCAGAGACTGAGTTCTCTCAGTTTGTCTCCTCTGATACAAAGCATCTTGCCACTTGCCGGGGGACATGTCAGGACCACAGCTCTGATGCTGATTGCTACGAATTGCCCCACTGGGAGGAAGCAGAGCACTTCCTGCTGTCTTTCAGACCCCCTGGAAGAAAGGGTCTTGTTCACAGCCCAGAAAGTGCCCCCTGAGAGATGAGGTTTGGGTTTTTTTTTCTGTCACTGTCACTGCTGCAACATCCAAGTTTTCTGGTTATTGTGCCTAGTGATGGATCTGGGGACAATTTACCTCTTTACTGAGAGAGTGAGAGAGAAAGACAGAGAGACTGGCTTGGTGTGTGTATGTGCAGAGCACAGGTTTCCCCATTGTTATCTTGGGAAAAGAGAAAGCAGATGTTAACCGTTACCCCCTGAGAATTCACCTTGCTATGCTGTAAAATTCTGCATTATTAACATTCCAAAATCCTTCCACTCTTGTACGCATCTTAGATGGGAGTGAATATTTGAGAATTCAAAAATGTGGAGAGGATGGAGGTGGCAGAAGTTTATTAAATTGGCCCAGGGCAGTTTTGAAATTTGAAAGTTTCTCACACTCCCTGGCTCTGGGCCGACTCCCAGCCAACTTGGCTGAGCAGCCTGTGCAGGGGCCTCTCATCGGGTCTCCTCTTCCCATCCTCACGGAGGCTGAAACGCAGGCGTGGTGTGTCACCAAGGGAGGACCCCAGGTTTATCAGCCCCAGCTGGACTCGAGGGCACACCAGGAGCGGGGCACAGTAACACAAAGAAGACATTCAAGATGACTTCATAGTGCATCAAATATTAGTGGAATCATTTTTTAAAGACAGCTAATTCTAAGGCATCTTCTCTTTTGCATAAGCCAACAAGGAAACTCAGCAGCTACTTTTTCCTCTGATCTGGCTGACCCATTGGAAAGTGAGAGATTTGGGGTTTTTGTTTTGGTTTTTCTGTTTCAGAAAAAAGAAAAAAGCAGCAGCAAACCCAAACATCCACTCATTGCAAAACTGTAACCTAATTTTAAAGGGTGTTTCCCCAACATACAAATGTGCTTTGAAACAAGATAACTGCAGGTTTCTGTAGCAATAGAGCAGAGTGATTAAGTGCAGGGCTTTGAAATCAGAAGGACTTAGGCTGAGTTCTGCCTCCGTCTCTTTACAGCTGTGTTACCTTAAGCAAGTTAATTAACCTCTCTGACTCTCAGTTTCCACCCTCGCGCCCCCACCCATAAAATGGGAATAACAGTAGCATCTATTTTGTAAGATTATTCTGAAGATTAAATGAGATAATGGAGACAAAGTGTATTGTATCTGGCATATACTAGGTGCCTCCAAAATGTAAACTGCTGTACATCATTATTCTTTTCATCATCATCATTGTTGGGGAGGTGATTTTTAAGCACCTTGGCCCCCAGAAGCAGTAGCATCCACAAGTCCTGCCCTGAAACCACAGCTGGGACTTGGTTTTCACCATGAAGTAGACCCCAGGATCCCCTGACATGAGGCCATCTGCAGAATAAAGACCTCTTCTAACAAGAGGGGCTTCTCCTCCCTAAGTGCTCCCCACCCCTCACTCCTCACCCTCAGGTTTGATTTCAGAATTACCAGCTGCGGAAGCCTTACTAATAACGTTTTGGAGTAGAGAAAGAAAAAAGGCAAAATAGACTCTTACTCTTGTACTTAACTAACTAGAGCCCTCAATTAATGGAATTCTAAAATGTACTACTGTCTTTTAAAGAAGAAACGACCCCCAACACCCACTCTCTGATTTCTGTCTCTTCCCATGGGTAAATCGTTCCTTAACCTGAATGCTACCCTAAAAAACCCCAGGTGAGTCTTGGTACCAGCCGGGCCTCAGGAATCCGAGATAGGGAGACACGCTTGGGTTTGTGTAAAGCGTGAAATGGAGCTCAGAGGCGGCGACGGACGTTTGTCCAAGATTGCCACAGAGCAGGAGGAAACCTACAAGGATGGTCTCATTAACCCAAAATAACCGGCCGCGTTAACTGACCCAGAGCCCATATTCCCCAGCATCTGGGCCCAGGGGAGCTCGCGGAAGCCTCCGCGCCAGTGTGGGAGGCTGAGCGCCGCTCCCTGCAGAGGGAGCTGTGCGGGCGCTCCCCCGCCTGAGCAGACAGCCATCCATCACTCCGGGAGAGGCAGCGGTGGGGACGTGAACTCGGTCACCTCCTCCCCCTCGCCCCTCCCCAGCAAGCTCCGAGGAGCCGAGGCGGTGGTGGCAGCGCGAGGAACAGAATTCGCTGCAAACTGCTTGGCTACCCCTGTGCAAGACTGACGCCGCCGACACAAGTTTTTCCATTTCCCCAAACAGCCTCTCCGGCTGCCAATAAAGACGCCTGCTCTAGGCCCTTGCACGCCGTCAAAGGGGTCCTTTTCCAGCGGGTTTAGAGGGCGCTGGGGGCCCTAAGGGAAACCCACCTTCCCCCTCTGTGTGCTGGCGGGCTCGCCGGAGACTCCGGCCCATTGCACGGCCCTGTGCGACAATTACCATGCAATTTGATGGCGGGGCTGACAGGCGCCGGTGCAAGTCCCCTTTCTGCCTCCCTGTGCGTGCTCAGCGCCAGGCAAGGTTAGCGCCTCAGATCCCACATTCCCGGGCTCTCGGGTGGGTGTGCTCTGAGCCATCGCGGCCTAAGCCGAGTTGACAGGCTCCATTAGAAGAGTGGCTCTGTTACGGAAATCGTGATCTTAACAGAGGGGCATGGGGTGGATACCAATTCCGCTCACCTCCTCCTGCTGCGTGGCAGGCTGCTTTTCCAGGGGCTGACTGGTGGGACCAGGGATGTGCACATCACGGTTCCCCAACTGCCCTCACCTGACCTGATCGTAGGGCCTGCACTGGGGAGGGCATAGCCAGGAGAGCCACCCTGAGGGGGAACAACACCCCTTCGATGCCTGACCCTACTCCTAGGACCCAGTGGTCCATGCACTCTGGGAATTCTTCAAATCAATGCAAAGTGTGGAACTTTGCAGGGACGTTGGGATGTAAAGGAGAAAAGTCTTTGGAACAGGCCTGGCAGCAGCAAGAGTCCTGAAGTGGGAGACCTGGATGCTCCAAGTGACCTTTGTTTGCAAAGGCCTTTACCCCTCCGGGCCTTAGGGTCCCCACCTCCATGGGCGGGGACAAGGCCCCATGTTCAGGTCTGTTGCTGCCCAATGCATGAAGATGGCCAATAGGCCAGGCCAATCAGGTTGAACCCTCTTCCTCCTAGAAAGGAGAGAAGCCACCTCCTGAGAAGGAACATGACTGAGAAGGTAGGTGAGAGGGCCCTTTATAGACCACACCTGCCAGGCAAGCAGATCCCAGCACTGTAATATAAGATGTTGAAAGGCAGAGACCCTGCGACTTTGAGCGTAAAGAAAGGGGCCAATCAAAGGAATCCATAAATTCCTGTCATGCACACACTCCAGAGACAAGAGGACTGACCCCTGCCACCTGAGTCCCACCTCCCCTCTGCTGCAGGAAAGGCAGGGCTCGCCCCACCGCCACCACCTCCTCTACACACAGACGCCTCTCTCTGGCGGCCGGCCTGAGTCCCGAGGTGTGCCAGCCTCAGAGACGTGCCCATCGCTGCTCACCCAAAGGCACAGCCGCGGAAATGGGCGGGGTGACCCCACCTGCCATTGTGGGTCGTGGGTGGGGGAAGCATCGCTGTGGCCGACAGGCGGACAGGGACTGGCCCGAGATCACCGGAGACACGGCTAGGGCAAGGCTCCAACGCGCAAGTCTGGAAAGGGACGGAATCAGGTTACGGCCAGACGGCCTCCCGCCGCGGACTGCGTCCCAGGCGGCCTCGCCTCACGCCGCCCCTCCGGGCCCTGTGCGCGCCCGGCACTGCCAGGCAGGGCTGCAGCCGCCCGCAGCCCCGAAGAGCTATGCCGCTCCAGGGCCGCGGCGCCCTCAGTCCCTGAGCCGGGGACGCCCGGGACAAACCGTGCTCCGTTCCAGGCAGGAGAGCCCGGGCTGCTTCCAGCAACTCTCTTCTTCCTTTGGTCACTTGAACCCTGGAGGCCCGGGCTTGGGTGCCAGCGGCACTGCCTCCACGGAGCAGCCCGTGGGGCCCGCAGCCAGATCCTAGGGAGGGCGGCCGCCGCGCGCCGCGGAGACCAAGGCTGCCATCTAGCGGGCGCGCCGGGCGGGCGCCGTCGGGGAGCGCAGCTGGCGGGACGCAGAGGGCTCCGGGCGTCTGCGGCAGCTCGGCGGGGCTCCAAGGCCAAGGACTTGGGCGCAAACTTCCGCATGAGCTGCGTGACCTTGGGCAAGTCTCCAGCCCTCTTCGAACCCAACCCTCCTTTTTCGTAAAACGAGGAAGACATAATTCTCTGCTCAGGGTCATCGGGAAATGCGAGACCCGGGGGGGGGACGGCTCACCCCCTTCCCGAGACCACCCGCCGGTCCTCTCCACGTCCCACTCTTGTCCAAGTCGTCAGCTAACCCGGTCCTCCGAAGACGGGACGTGGAAGGAGGAGGCGCTGGGGAGAGCCCGCAAAACAGAAATCCGCACTGAACAGCAGGATCCTTTTCTAGGAATTGTAAACCCAGAATTGTAAATAAAATGCTAATGATTTATTCCTGCTCAAACTCCGGGGGCTGCAGTTGCAGCTTTTGAAGACAATTCCAAGCGTGGCTTTCCAGGAAGACAGGCCTCCCCGCGGTGCCTTCCAGGGCTCTCCAGGGGCTTCCCTCTCTTACCGCGGTCTGCGGTGGGGGACAGGCAGTGGTTCTCCGTGGAGAGCTCTCCATCGCCCTTCTCTGACACCCGAGTGGTGTCGGAAGGTGGCTGGTCTTTTTCCTGAGTCAGACCCCTCAGCATTCAATCAACAATCATTCGACCCCAATCATTCATTCAGCAAATACTTCCCCATCACCAAGTACCTACTAAGCCTTTAGCTGAACACTGGTAATCAAAACAATCGTGAAGATTCACATCCGGTGGGGAAGTTGAACAATCCCGCAAATACATACACACTTAACAAATTACAGTGAGCAAGATGTGGGGTGGGGGTGCAGCAATACAGGTTTTTAACTTCCAGGATGGATTCCGTGAAAGTTCTGGGAACCTGCAGGGGCCCCAGGGAGGGATAGTGGCACAGGGATTGGATCTGACCTTCTCTATAAGACTTGACTACCCTACATATTTTAAGGCCTTTCTTTAAAGGGTGAGCTTTAAAAAAATAAAAACTTAAAAAGAATTCAAGCAATATTCATTTGCATCTTCAGCTGCCACGGTAGCTGCCTCACGCCTGACCAGACTGGGTAAGGTGAGGGTCGCTGAGCACAGGCAGGTGGAGGTGGAACACACAGAGGCTTTCCATTAGATTCTGTCCAGCCTGCCCTGCTGACCGCTGACCACAGGTGCAAAGATGGCCTCACTTTCAACTTTTGCTCCTGCGTCAGCAGCAGGTGCCCAAGAGATCCCAGCCCCTGGCTGGGAACCACCTGGAGAAGCTTCAGTGGCCGCAGGCTCTCCACCTCTGAGCCAGGAGACCTGGAGCCACCTGCCCAGCAATCCAGCAATTCCCTGCAAAAGCACATCGCAAGCTTTGTTTGTTTTCAGGAGAAGATCGTCTTCCCCATACTCCTTTTCTGTAATTTCTAGAGAAATGGCGAGTCTCTGATTAATACTGACCTTTCTAAGGTCTTTTTGAATGTAAGACACAAATGTGCTAAGGATGATCAAGATTCCTGCCTCCACCCACAAGCCAATTTTTTGCATTTGGTGGGCCCAGACCACCAAGGAAACAGTTCTTCAATCACTGGTCACTGGAGATCATACTGTTGAGGAAATTCAGGCATCCCACAGAGGCCCGTACTGAATGACCTTTATATTTTTGTTCTCTGGACAAATATTTAACCATCTCCTTCTACGGGCTGGACTCAATCCTGGGCCTTGGCGATATAAAACAGATAAAACAACTCCTGCCCCCAGGAGGCTCACAGCCTAGGTCAGGTGCCTCCTTTGCAAAGCAAGGAATTCTAGCACTCCCTCCCTGGTCCCCAACCCCTGCTGTGCACAATCCTATGTCCCTTAAATTAGTGTATATTTAGAGGAAATTCATGAAACAATCAGGTCCCTGAAGCTAAAAAAAAGAAGATGGTCTTTGGTCAGGGCAGCCAGGACCACAGTCCAAAAAACAACCTCTTTGGGCTACCCTAGGATGAGCTATGTCAAGAATCACACTTTATCTCCCAGGGCAGGGTTCTAGCAGGCTTCTTAAAAATAATTCACGGTGTTAGAATCTGACAATGTTGGATCAAAGAAACAAGACACACAAGAGCACATAAACATAGTGTGATTCCATTTATATAAAGTTTCAAGCAGGCAGCAATAAGCTATTTGGTTGTAAAATTATGAAGATAGGCAAGGAAATGGTCATCACGAAAGTCAGGGTGAGCTTACTTCTAGGGCAGAGAGGGCTGAGCTAAGGGAGCCCATTCACACAGTGGGCTCTTGTGCAACTGGCAGTGCTCAATTTTTGACCTGGGTGGTGGTTACAAAGGTATTGGCTTATAAATTATTTGTCAGATTATATCTGTGTTTTATGTACTTTTCTGTATATGTAATAACTCACAGTAAAAAATATGTTAAAGAAAAAGGAAGAAAAGGAATATCCAGCCTATTTTTAAAATGTCTGTGAGTTTCTCAAACTGAATTGTTCAGTTTCGGTGTCTGTACCCTGCCTGGATTCTATAATATATAACTGCTTATATCAACCCTTTGATGCTTGCAACAGGCTCTAAACCTGACTCAGCCTTATAGATATAGCGAAGGCAAAGAGCTCAGCCTGGGAAACTTAAGCTCTAGTTCTATGGCATTACTAATTCTATATATGACTTTGGGCAAGGCCTTTCCCTCTCTGGGCCTCAGTTTCCTCTACTGCACAGCGAGAGGAGTTAGAGGAGATGATTTCCGAGACCTGTAGTTATGGGAGAGGTGCCTTGTGTGTTGGATAAGGTTTTCCCTGTTCAAGAACCCCACCCCTGGAGTCCAGCAAATCCTGCAGTGATATCACACTGCTAGAGCAAGTGAGCATCCCAAAAGCACGGCCATTAAGCACCCAAGGTGGCCCTCTGAAATTGCCACAAAGACTGATCGTGGAGGATGGGCACCCTGCCCCTCAACACCTCCCAGAATCCACAGGCAGAGAATCACTCCATCAGTTCTCAGACTCCTTCCCTCTGCGGAGGCAAGAGCTGTCTTTGGGCCTGACGTCCCTTGGGGATGTGAACACCGCTAAAATCTCATTGATTAATCAGATCCCACCCTTGGATCAATGGCTGGCATTAGACGAGCTTAGCGCAGTTTTATTAGTCTGGCTGCCCTCTTGCAGATGTTATAGATGAAGGAATAAAATGAAGAGGAGAGGGAAAAAGGACAAAATCATTAGTCTGAAAGGAGCAAAAGAGCATCTTCTCTGTTTTGTATTCAGATTTAGAGCTGCGCTGTCCAAGCCACGGGCACACACAACAATCCATTTGTATGCTGTTTCCAGAAGTTCAGCTCAGCCTCCTGATTTCCCACTTTGCCTGATAGCTTAGATCCCAGGAGCATTCGGTCCACTGCAACTGCCAGCCAGACCCCTGAAGCCATCTTATAGGGCTCTGAAAACACCTGAGGTCCCATTTATTCGTTTACCCATTTCTCACAAGGGCAGAAGGCTTGTGCCTGACATAGGGAAACAGGCCTAACTATCTGCCAAATAATCCACCTTGAAAGTGTCATATTTGCTCAGAAGGGACCAGTCCTTGCACAGGCTTTGCAGAGAAGCCTGCTACACAATCCTCACCTTACCAGCACTTTGGTTCCAACAGAGAAAACCCCACAGTCTCTGCGTGCCGAAGCTCTCCAGAGAGGCACTTTGAATTAAGACCAGAAACGCTTTTAAAAGACTTTGGTCCTTGGTCTTCTAATGATGACCTCTTCCTTAATTTTGTGATGGCTTCATCTGCCTCTTTCGATCATCTAGGTAGCTATAAAAAGCTAAACACCTCCTACTAACCCCATTAGGATGAAAGCGGAGGATTTTATTATTCATTTTTAATAGGAAGGAGCTCAAACTCCCCCAGGAAGTATAAAAGGTAGGTTTTGATGTATCTGGTTATGGAGAGGTTGCAACAAAGCAGACCCTCCAAGAATGGGAATGTCTTGTCGAAGGACAAGCGGGAGAGGTTGGGGTAACTGGTCTGTGCACGAAAGGAAAGGAAATAACCGCAGGCAGCTCCCACCAACTCCTGCAAGGCTCCCCAGCTCCACGGCGTGAACTATTTCAGGACCTGGGAATAGTCCAGGCCTGGGAATCCAGGAATAACCCAAATCCCCTAGAACACTGTCTCCTGATAATTGTCTGTTAAACATTTGCAACACACACACACAAATGTAGCTAAACGGAATGGTTCCCTCCAGGACCCTGCCGTTCATAACAGTAATAAAGTCCCTGCCACAGACAGTGTCATTATCCAAAAACGCCATTAACATCAATATTCGTATCAAATACCATCTGGCAAAGGAGCCCGCAAACCGAAACCCCTCCTACTCGGGGACTTCCCAGGCTGGTGGGGAGGGGGTGGCTGATGTTTAGGGTGTGAGGGGGCCAGGGCTGCCTGAGAACCCAGGGCCGGGCAGCAGGCACACAAGGTACACAGGGAAAAGAAGGACAGGCAGAGTGAAAAACATCTAAGTCTAATTTATTCACTGTCATTGACTTTTCTTCAAGTCTTAATTATGAAGATGCAACCAACTGCTCCTTCACAATGTCATAATAGGAAACTGATTGTGTATTTATATAAACCTCGGAGGAATCATTGTTTTGAAGAGAAACAGAACTTAACCTCCCACCAGTCCCCAGGGCTGCCTCGCAGACAGCGTCACACGCAGAACCCTACACTGAAGTTGAAAGAGCTTTCTGCGGGGAGTAATTACGTGACCCCAGAACGCGAGTTCTTCCTGGAGAGAGAGGCTGGGTGCTCGGGGCACATCTCGGCTCCTCCTCTGGGTTGGATCCTGCCTCCTGGCCGTTGCATCAGTGTCACACGTGTGGCCTCCTGAGAACCAGAGGTCACCCAGCCACGAGGCCAAGCATCCCTGAGCCTGGGCATGTGCAAGGAAGGAAAAAGGCAGGAACCTTGTGGGTCTGGAGCTTGGCAAAGTGGTGCTGGGCCGAGGCAGAAAGAAATGGAGGGGTGGGCTTCAAGGCAACCCTAACAAACCCTGCCGAGCCGCACCGTCCCCTTCTGTCCATTGCAGCTCTTATGATTATAAATGCCTATGGATGAGTAAGTGAATACCTGCCGCGTGGGGTGATGGTGAAATCTGAATGAATTCATAGTAATGATAATAATTATAATAATAAAAATAATAAGAGCTACCATTCCACCACTTATTGATTTTAATATGTACCAGGTATGAGGCTGAGTGGTTCACATTTTATCTCATTTAATCCTCATCATAACTATGTGAGATTAAAAAGTATTTATCCCCATGGATAAAGATGACAAGATGAGGCCGGGCGCGGTGGCTCACGCCTGTAATCCTAGCACTCTGGGAGGCCGAGGCAGGCAGATCGTTTGAGTTCAGGAGTTCGAGACCAGCCTGAGCAACAGCGAGATCCCATCTCTATTTAAAAAAAAAAAAAAAAGTGACAAGATGAAACAGGTTCAGAGAAGTTAGGTAATCAGCTCAAGCTAAGGAACTCAGTAAGTGGGAGAGCTGGAATTTGAGTCCATATCTATCTAAATCTAGTGCCCAAGCTCTTAAGCACTACTCTGTTCCATTACCAAAACCATTTGATAACACAGGCTCACGAGTTCTGGCTCTATTGCTTCCTAGCTGTGTGACCTTCTATTAGTTACTTTGCCTCTCTGGGTCATCTGCCTGCCTGGAGATGTCCTCGCTGGCAGGAAAGGTGAGCTCTAAATGCTGGACATGTCCAGCGAGATGCTCTTAGAGATGAGGGCTGAGACTGCTCTTGCTAGCGTATAAATGAAACTGCTCAAGTGAAAACAGCAACCACGGTGAGCTTCCCTGTTAGGAACAGCATGGCACATCAGTAAACATCTGGGAAGTGGCAGCAACAACTGCAAAGAGAAGTGGCTTTGGGGAAATGCTAGGGAAGGCCTGTTTGCGCCCAGGCTCTGGAGCAGCCAAAAAGCAGAACAGCCATTTCCCACTACTATGGACTCTCTAGAGAGTAACCAAGGGCCCAAGAGATGCAGCTTGAGCTATGAGCTAGGAACAGGCCTTTGGTCCCACACAAGCCTGCTTGGGGACAGCCACACTCCCAGAGCCTGGGGCCTGGACAGTGGAAACAGGATCATAATTCCCCCTAGCAGCAGCCGCAGCGTCTTTCACACTGAGACGTGGTGGCCGGTAACAGCTCTTGGAACTGCTCTGACTCGCACCGTCTCGATGGAAGTGAAGATGTTACAAGGTGGAAAGCTCCTCTCAACCCCTTCTTTAATCCTTTCTGGAAGGATGCAGGACTCAATAAATTCAAAATATAAAACGAAATGTGTTTCCCAATATTGGGACCGTCCACGCACAGCCTGCAAGGATGTCCCATGGAAGAATTCCTAGAGTGACCAGGAGGTCATCATATCCTAGAAATTTTGGGTTCTGTAGCAGCCCTTTGTAACCATGCAGCACAAAGCCTTCCTACAGAAAATAGGGACAGGCTTGGAGAGGCGACACAGCTATTTCCTGGAAGAATCTAAGTCTTTGACTCCAGTACAGTACTGTCCACACTCTGAGTGTCTCCTATGATAAAGTTTAACCATTCATCACTGCCTCTATCTCCCTCCATGCCCCTTGGAGCTGACGTGGTAGGCACATCTGAGGGGCTAGAACCAGGTAGGTGTGGAGGCCAGGGCAGAGCTGAGGCTCCTTCACCTGGGAAAGCAGAAGACACCACTGCCAGAGGGGAGCAAAGTCAGAGCACAGCTCAGAGAGTCCCAAGTAAGGAGACAAGGTCCAGCGAGGCAGGTCAGGATCTAATGGGAAGTCTGAGTAATTGCATCAAATGCCAGTCAGCATTTAGAGCTCACCTTTCCAGCCAGCGAGGACATGACTCATGGCTTCGTCAGCCCCTGTTCCAAAAAGCCCTGGGCATGGTGGGTGCTTGGAGTGAAGAGGCGCAGCTCCTGCCACCAAGTACACAGATGCCGACACCCTGCCCTCCACCGCCCGCAGCGCCCTCTGAAAACCCTGGGCACTGTCTCCTCCGACTCCTACCTGCTAGTGTTGCAACCCCGGCAGAGGGAACTTTCTCCTTTTCCACTTTTCCCTGATGCATTCAGGCAGAAGAGTCATTAATACTTCACAAGGAACGAAAAATCAAAAGGGGAAGACAATTTTTTTACCGTATTTTTTAAACATTTGGGTAAGAAAAGTCAGATGTCAAAAAAAAAAATCCCCATTTACATCTTTTAAAATATGAGCAATTAATATTTTCCGTGGAGGTTCACGCTCCCTCTCTTCATTCTGTTTGCAGGGTATTGTTAAAGCCATGCTTTGTAATTTGTTGCATGTTTAAATATTCAGTCTGTATTTCATTTGGGCTACACATTTAATTCAGCCAACATGTTCATTTTAAGATCAATACTGTCATAACTATGTTGAAAAATTAAATTATTGTAACTTTATTTACATTTCTTAAAAGTACTGTGAAAATTATTCTTAACCAGGACCTAATCAATGTTAGAGTCTAAAAATATGCCACTCTGCATGAAGCTATAAAAAGATTAATGTACATTTTTTTACAAGAAATTAGTAGCTTAATGAAGTGGATAAAAACGCTGTCACAATTTTTATTGGATCTAAATTGCATAGTAGTGGAGGTACAGTAAGTGCCTTCTACATAATGACATAATGAGTCATGACTGGTGCTGGAAGGCTAATTTGCCCTTAACTGACACAAAACCAGGGAATTAACATCCCAGTCGCTCTACGCCAATAGCAGATGCATTATTTCATTGCACAGCAGGGTTTTTAACTAAACTCTTAACTGTAGAAATATTGATCTATTCTTCTGTGAAATGATGAAATTGGAATTTTTTAAAAGGACGTCTTAAATTATGACTGCTGCAGTGACATTTGCTTTCACAGAACCGTGCTGCCTACAGAGCAGATGCAGTGAGAGAAGTTTGGTGAGGTTCGTACCTGTGTTTTAGGGTCTTTAGTCAGAACAGAAGGGAAGGGGAAATTTTGCAGGAGAGCAAATACTGGCGTTAAATCACTGTGAGAAAATGACAGGCCACCTACAGGTGCCCAAGTTCTGGAGTGACAGTCCTGAACATTGTCCTCACCCATAAATTGGTTTATTCTGAAGATTATTTAGTGCTTGCCAATTGTTTGGGATAAAACGTCACTAAAGCAGTGATATTCGACTTAAGTCCCATATAAAAATTTGGTGATGTTGGCCAGGCGCGGTGGCTCACACCTGTAATCCTAGCTCTCTGGGAGGCCGAGGCGGGCGGATTGTTTGAGCTCAGGAGTTCAAAACCAGCCTGAGCAAGAGCGAGACCCTGTCTCTACTAAAATTGGAAAGAAATTAATTGGACAACTAAAAATATATAGAAAAAATTAGCCGGGCACGGTGGCACATGTCTGTAGCCCCAGCTACTCGGGAGGCTGAGGCAGGAGGATCGCTTGAGCCCAGGAGTTTGAGGTTGCTATGAGCTAGGCTGACGCCACGGCACTCACTATAGCCCGGGCAACAGAGTAAGATTCTGTCTCAAAAAAAAAAAAAAAAAAATGTGGTGATGAAAGGTAGAATGGGAAGTAGTTGAAGGGGCTTGAGGCTGCTATAAGAGATAAGTATAAAGTTAGAGACACTCTACTGCCCTGGTTTCAATTTTGTGATTCATTCATTCATTCATTTATCCTATATTTAGGGGATACCTACAGACTGCCAGGGACTAATAATTACTGTAACTGCCCCTATCGTGGCTAATTATCGCCTCTGTCAAACAGCGCAATGCAACATATTTCTTTGTTTAACCATATGAATCAAAATTCATCTTGCTTTGAAATTTTCACAATAAACCTTGTACTAACCACAGATACTTTGAGCTGTCACAACCCAGAAATTTAGAAGAAAAAAGAACAATATACTGACTAACAGATATACATCTGACACTTCTTGTGTGTTTCTGTTTGACACTTTGGGTTAGCACCAAAAAAAAAAAAAAATACAAAGACAACATCAGCAAAAACGGAATTCGTTGTGCTTGCGGAGCTGGGAGACCAAACCCATTTAATTCAATTCACAAGCCTATATATATATTTTTAATATAGGCAAGCTTCATTATGTATGAACTCACATACGCAGTTAGAATGGCAATTTTACTTAAAATTAACTCATTAAAAAGTTCAAACATCACATTATAGATATTTATTAAAAATATGGAATACTTCATGAATTTGTGTGTCATCCTTGTGCAGGGGCCATGCTAATCTGTCTAGTTCCAATTTTAGTATATGTGCTGCCGAAGTGAGCACAACAAGCCTGTATTATGTCACATGACCTGGGCCTAGGCACACAAAATAGCTAGAGGTAGTTTGATCCGGCCCAGAGGCCAGTGGTTCTCAACATTAACTGACATTAAGTCACGTGAGAACAACCTTATTTAATTACAGTCATTCACCCCATAACGACGATTCGGTCAACAATGGACTGCATATATGACAGTGGTCTCACATGATTATAGTACCATATTGTTACTCTACCTTTTCTATGTTTAGATACGGAAATACTTACCAGTGTGTTACAATCACCTACAGTATTCAGGACAGTGACATGCTGTACAGGTTTGTAGTCTAGGAGCAATAGGCTAGACCATACAGCCTAGGTGTGTACAGGCTAGACCATCTAGGTTTATACCTGCTTACTCTGTGATGTTCGCACGGCAATGAAATTGCCTAACAACGCATTTCTCAGAACGTATCTCCGTCATTAAGAAACACATGACTGTAGTTTGGGATAGGCCTGGTATCGCTATTTTTAAAATCATCCCAAGTTATCCCAGAGTGCAGCTAAGGTTGAGAACCCCTGCCATAGACAGACAACAAAACAAGAGAAACTGCAGAGACCACACTCAGGGATGGGAGGACCTGATCAGGCCGAATCAGGAGCTGAAAGGAAGAGAGCTACAGACAGGCCAGGCGACCACGCACAAAAGAAGGGTTTGACGCACTGGAAACTGCAGACAACAAACTTGGCCCCTGCTCTCCGTCTAGGACCATTTTCTATTACGTACTAAAAACCAGTAAACATCTCCTCCTCATCTTCCCTTCAATTTTTATAGGATTTTTTTTAAATGCATACATGTATATTGTTAATTATAAAATGGATATATATTCATTCACTGTAGAAAAATTGGAAAACACTGTTAATATGGTTTAAAAAAAGTAATGAGACTTTTCAAATCTATGTTATTTTTAAAAAGTACAAGAGTTAATCTATTTAAAAACATCCTGAAACTGATGGCTAAAGCATGTATGAAAGAGCCCATTCTTGTGTTCTCATCAACACTGACTATCATCCTTCAGAAAAATGCCTATCTGATAAACAGCAAGGGAAGTGTATTACTTTCATGTGCATTTTCTCCTATTCCTGGGGAGGTTTTATAATTTTTCATATATTTGGCCTCTTCTACTTTGTGTGTGCCACACACTAATATCTTCTCCTCATTTCATTTTGGAATGTATTTCCTACTGATTTGTAAAATTGCGTTAAGAATATTAACTTGTCTATTACACATAACAAACGTTTCCTCGTTTCTCTTGTTTTATTTAATATAATAGTATGCTTTCATATAAAGAAGCTTTTCATTCTTATGTAAACACACACAATAAACAGAATTTGTTGCTAAATTGCCCCTAATATCTCTCCTCCCTACCCTCTTGGTATGTCAACAAGCCCACAGGACTTGGAGTCAGAAAATCAATATTCATTTACCCACTGTGTCATTTAGGGCAGGACATTTCACTTTACTGAGCCTCTGTTTTCCCCATCTGCATCCTAACTTTTGTCAGGATGAAATTCTGTGGACACTGTAATAGCAAGGACTTTGCTATCTTGTTCACTGATACATGCCTAGAACCTAGAACAGAGCCTTGCACCCAGTAGGCACTCAACGAGTATTTGTTGAATGAGATTGAATAAGCATCTGGCTTGGACCCCAGCCCAGAGCAGGCAATCCATAAATGTTGGCTGAACCTCGCTGACATTCACAGCAAGCCCAGAAATCACTGCTCCTAAGCAGTCTTTAATGGGTCAGAAGCTGTACCTCCCAGTCCTGCTGTGTACGTGTTTCCCGTTACTCGCCAGCTCAGGGAAGCCTGTACTGAGTGTGTGTGCTGAGTATGAGGCCAGCCCTGTGCCCCTTCATTCTAGTGACTGCCTGCTTTCTCAGGATTTCATTAAACACAGGGAACAATTGAAAAGGGAAGTGAGATGGGCCAATATGTGGACCAGGAGTCATACGAATACTGGGGCTCAGAACATGATACCCCAAAGTATGATGCCTTGCCATGCTGAACACTTTGCACTGAAGGAAAGGTGTTCAGAAGCAAGATCTTTCTGACCTTCTCCTGCCCTGCTCTCTCTTGCTCCCCTTTCTCCCCCAAGGCAGGCTAGAAAGCCTAGAATTCCTCTCCCCCCAGGTGAGTCAGAGAAATTAGAACCCCTCTCCCTCAAAGCAAGCCATAAAACCTAGAAATATTACTCTAACCTTTCCCCACCTTTCTGTGTAAGAGCTGACCATAAAGAAATTCTCTGACCTATCTTGTCTGATGGGAGGTCATAAGACCCTCATTCCAGAAGGGGTCCTGCCCTATACCCTGGAGGAAGGAATGCTACACAGAGAGGCCAAGAAGAATCTGAACAGACAGGTCTTGCTGAGTTCCTTCCCCCCGCCCCTGCCCTCAGTCTGTTACCATTAGATCATACACTTTTTGCCCAATTACATTTCTACACGGCTGTCCATTCTTCATTAAATCGAAGCCTAAAATTGGACAGTTTTCCCTGGGTCTTTGGCTCTTCATTTCTGAAGTCTTCCTTGTTACGTAAAACTTTGATTAAATAAATCTGCAGTGCTTTTATCCTGTTAATCTGTCTTTGTCAGTTTTGTTTCAGACCTAGCCAGGAACCCTAGGAGGGTTGAGGAAACTTTTCCTCCCCTATACCGAGAAGTAAGATTCAGAAGGGAAATGCATGGTCAGAGAAGGCTGGTCAGAGGGGGACTCCCCAGAGGATCTGAAGGACAGAGACACCCCAGACATAACAGGGAAGAGGAAGCTGGCGGCCAGGAGGGGTAAACTAGTGATCTAGGCTTATTCTTCTTCTATGACTGTTGGCTTAATGTTCTACTTGACCACCAGACAATTACGTTTTCTATTCATGGTTTCCCTCACCCAGACTATTTTACTTGCTCATTGACACTTGCACCATATGCCAATGTATCAGTTTCAAGAAAAGCGCTCCTTTTATAGTTTTTACATATATAAGGGGCAGAATTGGAAACCCCAGAAAAAAACGTGAAATCCAGAACATGCAGCCAAGTCCAATTTTGCATTTTTGTTCTAAATAAGCCTCCTAAGTGGCTTATGCTCAGATTCGCTGCTGGCTCTTCACCTTTCTGGAGAAGGCAGTGAAAGGCCAGATTCTCTGTCCAGTTGGCACACACGGGTTTGCTCAGGAGCTCTTGGAAACCCCGAAGCCCCTCTGTTGACTCCTAGGATCATTCGGTGAACTCCTTGCATTAGAAGTTTGCCCTGAAGCATATCCAACAAATCCCAGAATTTAAATTCTGTAATCATTATAATCTCCTTAGCCTGAGAAACACTTTTTTCTTTTTATCTTTTTTTTTTTTTAAGTTTGCAACTGGTCACAAAAAGTGGATCTTTTTGGTTCATTTCTTTGCAAAGAGTATTTCCTTTCTCACTCACTCACCTGCCTGAGCTCCCAGCCAAGAATCATGGCTCATGTAGCACGTAAGTGTGTAAGTTAGGGTAACGCTAGCTGCTATACCAAATAAAACCCATAATCTCAAAGGCTTAACCCCAGAGATGTCTATATACTGCTTATCAGTCCAGCACAAGTGTTTCTCCTCAGCAGATGAGCCTTCTCCTGTGTAATCCAGGAATCCGGGTTCCTTCCATGCCAAGGCTCTGCATTTTCAACAATGTTGCTGTGCTCATTTTCAGCGATCTGGTGGAAGGGGAAAGAACATGGAAGATCATGGCTAGGCCTAGACATGGAATACATCACTTCCACTTGCATATTCCATTGGTAGAACTCATGTAGCCATCCCTAATGGCAAGGCAGGCTGCAAACATTATCCCTGTGTCCAGGAAGAGGAGAAAGCTTATTTGATAAACAGGCATCCTGCCTCTGCCACAATGGGTGTTCACAGCTACTCTCAAATAGCTCTGGGACAAGCTATTCAGAGACCCATACAGCCATTTTCCGTCCTTCCTTCCTTTTATAGACACACTCTCTAAGGAGCTCTGCTATTACCAAGAAGGCACACCTTTGCTCTGGCATCAGACAGATGGGACTTCAAGTCCAAGTTCTGCCAATAAAACTAGCAATACATTCTTACAAGTTCCATAGTGCCTCTATGACTCAGTTTTCTCATCTGTAAAATGGACCACAACAATAGCTCCAACCTCATAACACTGGATAGATTAAATGAGTAAAGCTCTTAGCACAATGGCTGGCAAGTTGTAAGCACTCAAATATTATGATACTAATGCTACTGCTAATACTAATTTTAACAAAAATAATGCTATTGTTAGTATAGGCTAGCCCAAATATTTTAAAAGAAGAAAAGAATCTAAGATACAAGCATTGAGGCTCCTGTAAGAATTGAAATAAGATGTGGTAAGGGCCTAGAATGAAAAATAATACCAGTTAAATAAGCACTTTTCTAACCATTATCTTGGATCAGAAAGAAATCAAGAATAGGCGGGGCACGGTGGGTCACGCCTGTAGCACTCTGGGAGGCCGAGGCGGGAAGATCGCTTGAGCTCAGAAGTTCAAGATCAGCCTGAGCAAGAGTGAGACCCCGTTCCTACTAAAAATAGAAAAATTAGCCAGGCGTCGTGGTGTGCACCTGTAGTCTCAGTTACTCCAGAGGCTGAGGCAGGAGGATCGCTTGAGCCCAGTAGTTTGAGGTTGCCGTGAGCTAGGCTGATGCCAGAGCATTGTACTTGGCAACAGAGTGAGACTCTGTCTCAAAAAAAGAAAAAGAAAAAGAAATCAAAAATAAATAACTCGAGGACTTAATGGTACATTAGAAGAGGAGAGTCAAGGACCTATCGAGATGTAAAGTGGCCCAGATCTCCATTCTGAAGGTCGTTCAAGGTCACCAATATTTCTAAGCAAAATTAGGCCTCTTATTTGTTCTCGTCCTTCACGTCTCTTGCCACATTTCGGTGATGAGCATTCCTTCCTCTCTACCTAGATTCCTTTTTAGTGCAATGATCATTATAAGTTCTTCTGTCCCAGCTATCCTTCCATTATCAACCACGGCCTTCCAAGGCCCAGCTCTGGGCCCATCCCCCAGTCCCACTCAGTGTGTTCAGTCTCCACCCAGCCTCATCACTCTACTGGTCCTGAGAACATTTCCACGAGATCCTGTGGCCCCTGACCTCTGCATGAGTTTCTTTTTGCCAAACAGCCTGCCTTTCTCAATGATCCCATTTCCATTGACAGACTGACATAGACATCATGTAGTGAGTAAACAGAGCCCAGAGAGCTTCAGTTTTAGACATCTAACCAGGAAGAGCCACCGTACGGCAGAAAAGCATTCTCCAAGCACAGAAATGGCAAACGGCTCCATTTCCAAAGTCAAGACAAGTATCAGGGAACTGGTTGATAGTGCTATAGGCTTACTTCACAGTTCCTCTTCCAAAGCTACACCACCAGTGCCTTTTCTGGGACAAAGCCCCAGTAGGAGAATGTCAGCACTGCTTTTCAGAACAAGATAGTGTCGGTCTGCTCAAATAAAATAGCATTCCCTTTTCAGCAGACTCATTACCTGGAATACAAAGTTTGCATGCCAATTTGAATAGAGACAGGAGAGAAGACATGGAAAGAAAGGAAGGTGTAGTCGCAATTTACTAAAATATGTGCACCAGCACCTCTTTAAGAAAAGCAAAAAGAACATGGTAGATTAATATTTCATTTTTATAGTCCAAGCTTCTATCTGTTCTGCAGGTTATATTGTAATAAACAGAATTATTTGTCTCCCACATATCTTCTGATATTTTATGACTTCAGCTCAAAAGATGCTTTTTAAAGCGCAAGAATCCTAAAGTGGGAGTTGTAGCACTTTGTGGGCAATACGTTGATAGTTTGCAGTAGGGGAGGGACTAGCTTCCTGCCATTCAGTTCCTCATTATAACTGTCCTTTGCAATTTTTTCAATTATATTTTAAGCAGATGTGAAGATGCATTGGATGTATCTAGTTCTTTTCACACTAAAATTTGTCTTTGCAGAACAAAGTCACAGCTGGGGATTGTGGAGAGATGATTTGGCTCTAGAAGAAAGAAAAACAAGTGCCATGAAGGATAACATGCTACAGCCTTTTACTTTGCAGTATTTTCTCTCTCAAGCCCAAGTGTGAAGTAATTTCAATAAACCTCATTCGAGGCAAAGAAAAGTGATGAAAGCAGATATTTTAATTCAAATATGTGGCATTTCCTTCCATGGGAGTCTTTAAGAGCACACACATCTACAACAGATGGCTTAGGGAGCAAGAAGTTCTGCCTGCAATAGGAATGTGGATGGAGCTGCCTTCTTAAGGCCCCTTTGAAACTCATAATCCATAAAGCAAATGATATTATGAACTTCGTTCTATCCCATCCCTTGTTAAAAAGTGAAAATCCCAAACTGCTCCACATCCAATAAAATGTCTCACATCAGTCCTGAATATTATCCCAGGGGAAATAACTTCAGGAATTCTTTGGATCTCTAAGTTGTTAGGTGTGTACTTGGGTGATACTGGCAATACAAACTTTCAGAATAGAGCAAATATGCAAAGCCAGAAGGCTAGAAACTGTGTTAACATAATACAACACCGCCACCTAGAGGCCAAACACTAAGGACTTGGACACCACCAGCAAACGGGACCAGCAAGGCACCTCTCTCTGCTAAGAGGTGGTTTGAATGAACAAGGGCTTTTCCTCAATAATGGGATATTGAGGAAATGCTACAGAGTAGTCAAATATGCCTCCCCATTACTGTCTACAAAGACAGGTGCTGAACTAGCCAACCAAGAAACCAGTGTGGTAACGGTTGTATTAAGATACTTGGAAAACAGTATAAAAATCGTAATTCCAATCTCACTAAAAATGTTTCAATAAAGTGTCCTTCGGTGAGTATTTATTATACACTGCTTGAATAGGCATTTCTTAAAGGGTCAAATAAACTTAGAAACATGAGATATAAACCAAGGCAAACAGGCTTCTTTATTGCAGGTCATTTCAGGGCCTTTAATATTTGACTATACACAGGAAATCTCCAAAAAGAGACTACAGAATGCACATTTCCAAAATTTAACTATAGACCCCTTTTTCTGTAAAACATACTATGAGAACCCTCCCTTCCTACTAAGAAGGAAGGCAAGGTCAAGGAATGGATTAAGGATGCAGATTCTGGAATCAAACTGCATGGGTTCCAACTCTAACCACCACTCACAATTGAGCTTCTTTGTGCCTCAGTTTCCCCATCTGTAAAATAGAAATATACCAACCTTACAAGGTGTTGTGAAGATTACATGAGGTAATACGTATAAATACCTAAAATAATTACTAATTGCTATCTCTTCATATCCTTCTTGGATGTCATGTGCGTCCAGAGTCTCCCAACTCTGGTGAAACAGTTCAGGGAAGCTACCATCAACAGAAATACACTCAGCTATGCCCATATTCCCTTTAGAGACTATGTTCCTAGGGCCCCTGGGGAGTGGGGAAAAGGAGAGTATTTACTAGCTGAGATGGAAAATAGTAACAATATTCACTAATAATCTCTTGAATAACTGGAAGAGCTTTTAGCACTTACAAAACGAAAAAGGACAAATAGCCTTACCAAAGTCCACAAATCACACAGTGCTTTCCCCAGCAAAGCTTATAACTATCATCGTTTTATCTTTTACTAATACATCATTTGTTTCTCTGTACAAGCACAGACTCAAAATGCAGAAGGTGAATTAACACAATTCACAAATACCTCCAGCATCCTATACTGGAACCTCATTATATATGTGCATGTGTGTATATATGAATGAGTGAATGGGAGAGGTAGTGATATGTGAAACAGCTAAAATACCTTGCTGCCAAGACTTTAAGGGTTTTTTAACCGCCTGTCCCAGCTCTCTTTAAAGCAGACTCGTACATCCATCAGGATACAAAACATTTCAGGCAAACCCTTAGTAGTTTTATAGTATTCTTCCATTTTCTTTTTCCTGAGTTGTCTCCTTTCCACATTTCTTATTTGACCATTTTCACTTTTTCTCCTTAATCACTCCCTGAATTTGTAATTTTTAGTAGGAAAAAGTAACATTTATTGGGCAGCTATGTAGCATATATACCTGAAGCATTATCTCCATTGAACCAATGGGAGCCTGAGGCTGGAGGCTGCAGGTAAACGTAGGCAGCCACTATGTCTGTAATGGGGCTGGCCACCCTTTGTACACCCAGAACTGTGCCAGTTCACACCTGTGGCTCAAGCGTCATTATTGACATTCCTTCCACTCTCAATAGTATCTGGTTTTAGTTATATGGTCATCCCAACTATAAGCCTCAACAAGACTTCACTACCCCTCTGGACCTCAGTTTCTGTAATTTGAAAAAGGAGACAAGATTAGATAACATTTTAAGAATTTTTTTCTAATTGTTTCTGTGATTTCCATTTCAGAGTATTAAAACTGAACTTCTAAAGTAGTCCAATTATGCAATTAAAGATCTCGCCACCGGGTACAATGGCTCACACCTGTAATCCCAGTCCTTTTGGAGGCGGAGACAGGAGGATCACTTGAGGCCACAAGTTCAAGACTAGCATGGATAATACAGTGAGACTCCCACAGCAACAAAAAATAATTTAAAAATTAGCTGGGAGTGATGGTGTGTGTCTGTAGTCCTAGCTGCTTGTGGGGCTAAAGTGGGAGGATCACTTGAGCCCAGGAGTTTGAGGTTATAGTGAGGTAGGATCGTGCCACTGCACTCCAGCCTGGGCAACAGAGCAAGACCCTGTCTCAAAAAAAGATCTTTCAATCTCTACGTATCTTTCTCCCATTGATAAACTAAGGTATATTTACCCTACTTAAGCATTTATACAGATACAGATATTTAAGAGTCAATAATGAGTTAACTCAGCAATTGGAAGAAACAAAAAACAAGCTGCAACTGATACAATTTTTTAAATGTGTTCTACTTCACTCATCTCCTTATTAGCTTGGGTACAATGCATCAACGATGCCAGGCCCTGGATACTCCCCACTATGAGTGAGATTTGTTGATATGAAACACCCAGCCAAAAACGTTTCACCTGGGCCAAGACATCCTACCCTACAAAATGGGTAGGGGAGATGCCTAGACACAAATCCATGAAATTCCCACATCAGGATAGAACTCGAAGCACTGACACAAAAGGAATGTTAACCACACGAGGCCGCAAAAGAAAATGATAGGGTGGGACAACCCAATGTTCCATCACCCCACCCTCTCACACCTTAGGCAAGTAGAAAAACTGATTTTGGAGTAAATACATTTATTGATACCCATTTTATATATAGTTCAATGAAATAATCTATAAATATAAAAGCATTTTTCTTTTGGATATCACCATGGTCCATGTCAATACTCAACAGTCAGAATCACCTGCAGGAAGCACTCCAAGTCACACTGTTAGGGTTACAGACCTGAATATACATATCGCATTCAACAGTGGCACTTATGTACTCAAGTGGTCCAGTGGCTTTGGAATACATGACTACTGGGTATGTGGAATAAAAATAATGTGTAAGTTAAATCAGTGGAAAGGGTATCAACCATCAATAAAAAGCAACAATTATGAATTAATATCCTAGGCAAAGAAAGTACCACAGCTGACACTTGGTGTCAGAATACTGGAGACAAAGGATGTAAAACGACACATTGTTGTGACACCAGTGCTCTTTCCAACTCCCAGTGGACAACCCACCACTGCCTTAGGGTCATTCATGGTCAAGGAATAGCAATAAAGAATCCAGATAGCTTAGAATAAAAGGTACATAGAGACTGATACCAAGATTAAAGAAAAGTGAGCTAAATACTTCAGTGACATAATGAGTTTCTCCCCTAGGAGGTGACTGTGGGAAAAACATTTTTTTTAAATTCCCTTTGTTACATTGAACACAGTCATTTATCTAATGCAGGAGAAAGAACCCAGGCGTTTGGTACTCAAAACACACGTGTGAAAATTTTCTTCTGTTTCAAAGTTTTTTCCTCGACACTTCCAAGGGAACTAATGCAGCCACTGTTGAGCCTTGTTCTCCACCTGATGCAGCATAAAATTTTCTCTTATTTCTTCAATAACAAATACAGGAATGTCTTTTGCTGCAGTCAGACTATGTGTCTTCTGAGTTAGCAAGCAAATGCATTTAAAGTCTTAGATGTGCAATGTCCAAAATTGAAATCTGAGAGGCAGTGTTAGAATTTAAGCAAGGCAGGGTCTTTAGAGAATACTCAAATGAAAGCCTAAGTGAAGCATATAAAAACTCAGTTTTTTCTATTATTCTCAACTGGACTTGACGGCAAGATTCCCTGGTAAGGATGGGTAATCGGTGTTATCTCCAGGTCCAAAATATCCCAACTACTTAAAGTAGGACCCAAAAGAGGAAAAAGACAAACTTGAGTTCTGTGGTCTCTAGAATTCTTTTTTTTTTTTTTTGCCATTTTTCAAAAAGAAATAGTAGCTTCAATCGTACACCACTGGTTGAAGGGGTTTTCATCCAAATGAGAAACTCTACCCCTTGTCTCTAGTGGGACAGGCACCAGATTCCCACAAACAGCAGCTCCCATGTCCTGTAGCACATGGCATCTGACCCTGGAGTGAAGAGTAAGCTGGCACAGAGCCCCGACGCTGGGATTCAGACTAGATGACGTTTCTCGGTGTGCCATTGTGTGCCAACGCTTTCAGGCTGGGGGCACTGGTCTGGTGAACACAGCTCCTGTGAGAAGTCACACCCACTTCAAAAACCTCATGAATAGCTTTTCGGAAACAGTGGAAATTGTAGTCTATTAAACCTGCAGGAGAGAAAAAGAAAATCACAACTCCTGAATGTCAGTTGTGAAATTACCTACTAGAAAACATTTGGTGACAAAAAAAAAAAATTATTGTACGCTAAAAACCATACACCCAACTGAGGAATTCTCTACACTGGAAACATGAGAAAGCATATACCCAAACTATTAACACTGGTTACCTAGCCTAGGACCTAAGAGAGGTGGGCAGTCAATCTGAGTAATTAAGAGGGTAAATTTGTTAAGGAAGTTTAAGATAAAATCTAAAGTCAAAGTAAAATACTTTTTGAAATATCAAGATTTTCCTTTTACCAGTCTTTGGGGCAGCCAATGAAGAGCTGAAGGAAACGGTAAAGCAAGTTTGGCAAACTGCTCAATAGAAGCCTGGGGTCTGGGAGGAACCAGAGAGGCCCAGCAGGCAGAGCTTCAGGCAGCCTGTCCCCCACCCCCCAAACACACACACCCCCTCTTCAGGCCAGGGAGCTTCCTCTTTATCTGTTTAACGAACTGGACTTCCACATAAGATTTTGGTTGAACAAAGGCTTCTATTTTGTGACAGAATGGCTAACTGCCTACTAAATAACCACTTTTCCTCTTCTTCCTTAGAATCAGAACCTCAATTTTGGTTGAGCACATTGGTGCTGAGCTAAAATATTACACTTCCTAGTCTTCCTTGCAGTTAGATATGGCCACATGACCAACTATGGCCACTGAGATAAGTAGAAGTGTGTGGGACTTCTATGAACTCCCAAGAGGAGGATGTATTCTTTCTTCCTGCTGTTCCTCATTAATGTTTGGAATACGGATAAGATGGCTGGAGCTCCAGGAGCCATTCTGGACCATGAGGTGATCTTGAGAATAGAAGTGCCAAGAATGGCAGAGCAGGAAGAAAAACACACACGTGCTTGAGGACACCAGGAAGCTTCCTTAGCTGTCCTAGACTGTATACTTCCAGACTTCTTTAATACGCGAGAGACACAAACTTCCACCTTGTTTAAGGTACTGTTATTTGGGCTTACCAAATACCAATCTGGATTAAGCAAATCTAACCCTGACTGATAAACACTGCTTGAAACTCTTAAACCTATAAACCAGATAGCAACCTCTTCAATCATAAGAACAGCTAGCTAGTCATTATATATATCCACCACCATCACAACATCCCGACAGATGACAAATGTGCAATTTGACCATCACCTTGACCAAATAAACATCTCTGGCATCCGAGTTTCAAATCACTCAATTCACATTCAAGCAAAGTAAAATATTAAAATACACTGTATGGCCTGCTTGAACACAGCATGATCTTTCAATAGTTTATATTTGATTTGATGAAAGTCATTAAATACTTAATGAACAGCATGACAGAGTACAATGTGTCAAAGGAAGTAGCAGATCTGGTCCATGCCTTCAAGGATATGCTAGCTGGGGCATAAAGCCCAAGACACAAGAAACAAATCAAAACAATCTGGTGTCAAATTGACTACAAATGTGAAAGAAGTCCAAAGAAGAGAGCCAAGTGCAGAGCAAAACAATCAATGAAAGCTCCCGGGATAAGAACGAACTTTGGGCATACAGGCCAAATGTAATTAGGCAGAAAAGGGAAGCAAAAATCACAAGAAAACTGCAGGGAGGAGGCAGTGAGAACACAGCACAGGTGCAGGACAGAAAGCAATGGTCTGACTGGTGAGAGGGGCATCAGAAAACTCGTGGTAGGAAGTACTGGGAACCAGTCGAAATAAGTAGGTTAGAGCCAAATTAAGGTGGGGCTTTGGACTCAGAAAAAAAATTATAAAAGTTTTGGTCAATTCAAATACATTAAAATTGACTTCCATGCAAATTGTAAAATAAAACTGACAATCAAGGAAATCTGAATACTGACCAGATATTTGATACCATTAAATCACCGCTAAATTTTTGTGTTTATTAATGCTAATATTGTTATGTTCAAAAAAGAACACTACCTTTTAGAGATATCTACGGAAATCTATACAGGCAAAATGACTTAATGTTAGGGATTTGCTTCAAAATAATCCAGTAGAGAAAAGGGTATAAATATGAAATAAGATTGGATATAATTTTGATAATTGTTGAATGTGGGTGATAGATTAAAAGGGATTTAATACACTATTTTCTCTACTTTTTTATATGTTTGACAGTTTCTAGAGTAGAAAATAATAACCTAATCGGGAAGAGGCTATTTAGCAAACAAGACTGAATATGAGTGAATGAAAGTTGAAGCAAGGATCAGTGCATGGTGATTGATTGTGCTGGTCCACTTTTGTGTACATTAGAAATTTTCCATAACCAAAGTTTAAAATTTTTTTCAATTAAAATAGAGAGAAATAACTCCTAAGAATCAGTACAAAAAAGATAAAAACATGTGAACAGGTAAATTGCTAAAGGAAAAAACTGAACAGCTATGAAAAGGTGCTTGCCATGAAAGATGTCTGCCCTAATCAGTAATTACATAACTAAAAATGAGAACCAAATGAGACACCTTTCACACATCTACCAGATTGACAACAATTACACAGTCTGAGAATATCAAGCATTATCAAGGACACAAAGTGGTAAGAGCTTTCACACAGTACTGTCAGGGCTGAAAGTGGTAAAGTCATTCAGAGAGCCGTTTGGTAATATCTAATAAAAGTGATGTACATACTCTATAAATTCCACTCCTGAATGCATACCCTAGATAAATTCTCCTCATATGTGAAGGCAAACTTGTTCATGAGCATTTGTTGCAGAACAATTTGAATTTTTAAAATAATCTAAACGTCCAGCAATAAAAAAATAAATTGTGGTATATTCAACCCATAGAATACTATATGGCAGTGAAAATGAATGAATTAGAGCTATGAGTCATCAATCTAGATGAATCTCAAAAATGCTGAATGAAGAGAAATAAGGAGGCTGCAGAAAACTACTTATATTTTGATCTCATTTATACAAAGACATATGATACTCTACATTGTTTAAGGATAGATACGAAGTAACAGAATCGTCCACAGGAAAAATAAAACACATAGTGCAAAGGAAAGGATTTCAATTGAGAGAAATACACAGAAGACCATCAACTATATTTGTCATGTTTTAGTTCTTAAGCTCAAAGATGAATACACATGTTCTGTTTTATCCAAAAAATGTATATCTGAAATATTTCATTAAAAACTCAGGTAAGAAGAGTAAGGACTTATTGCAGTGAATAACAGAGAGCTACTCTAAATCCTTGAGTAGTTCAATAATATGATAAAAGAAATTTTCTGAAAACTAATCTGCCTTCAGGATAAAAGATGATATACACTAAACCCTCCATATACATGTCAAATGCATGAATATTATCAAGTAGAAGATTACTACAGCACCACAGGCCTGCAAGAATGAGGACACAGATTGGAGTCACTAACAGTGGAAACGGAAAGGAAACCCAAGAAATAGTTTCAAGAAAAAAATAAGATGTGGTGAAAGTCCAATGTAAAGGACATAAAAGAACGGAAAAAGAACATGAAATCCCCTCTGTGAACCGATCTCCAAGGGCCCCTTCAGCAATAATACCGATTACCTGACTACAAGATATCCAAGCTTAGAAAGGAGAAAAATAGCATAATTAGTGACAGAAGTAGGGTGGCCAAGAGTCACGAAACAGGGGAAATAATCATCAACTGATGATGGGCATGATGTCCAAGATAACAATCAGATATTTAGGGAAGATGCCTCACTAAAAGTTCCAAACATGGGACGGGAACATGAGCCCAAGTCAGAACGGAAGATGTGCATTTTTCAATCGACCACATACAGAAGATTAACTGAAGCCATGGACTGGATGAGCTGACCTTGAGAATAAATGAGCAGAAAAACTTGGCTCTGAACACTCAGGACTGAGAAAAAGAAAAACAGCCAGAAGAAACAGGAGACGTGGTCACGGAAACACATACATGAAATGACCCAGAAAATTCAGCTTTAGGGAAGCAAAAAGAGAAGAAAGGTTTCAGGAAGGAGGGAATGACATGCTTCAGGAGGCTGAAGAGGCTGGAGAATAAGAAAAGGCCACTGATGCAGCAAGAAGGTAATCTGGTAACCTCTCAAGGAACAGCTCCAGCAGACTGGTTCAGATGGAAGCCAAACTGCAGGCAGGTAAACAGGTAATGAAAGAATCTGAAGAGAGGTTGGAATAAAAAACATGATTTAAAATAAAAGATCAAAAGAAGAAAGGAGAAAGTCAGGACTATATATGTAAGGGAAGGGACAAAAGTTGTTTGAGCTAATTTTTTTTTTAAGATAATCATTTGTCAAACACTGCAATATTATTTTCTCTTGTTTTCAAGAACCTGGGAAATTACAGCAAAGAACTTAACATAAAAAAGGCTTTTTAAAATGCCATTACCTTTTCGTTCAAAGCTTTCTTCCCTAAGAATGCAGACCAGTGCCAAAAATTTAGTCACCTCCTTTAAATAAAGGACAGTTGTATTATTCAGCTTGATAATTGCCATAGATTCTTTGTCATAAGCACTTCCACTTCCATCTTCCTTTAACCTATTTTAAAAGAAAGTACTGTTCATCACAGGTTTCCCAACTAGGCATTTTGTCACATTTAATTTGCACAATGACAAGTCTTTCTACCCGGCTTCCCAAATGTCTTTTGAGAGATAATATTGGCTTAAATATATTGGAATAGAGTAGTGTTTCAGTGTAAGGTTCCTAAATGCAGAATCCCAGGGATTCCTATTAAAAACAATAGCAACAAAAACTCCATACATATCCTTTAATATAACAGATATTCAGACATTTGGAGGAAAAAGTGAAAACATGTATATCTCTTACCCAAGGAAATGACACCACTTCCAGATGGGACTACTTACCCCTCAGACTGTACTCTGTAAGCCCAACTGAGATGCCTCCTCTCTTTACCTCCCTCAGGTCACAGGGCCCTCTGGGACCTGCTGCCACCTAAGTGAGCTCCTTCAAGGCATATTCCACATGCCAAGTCAATCCCACACGTTTTCTCAGAAAACATTTTTTTTGCTTCCTCACAAATGCAAGAAAATTCTTATACTACACAAGAATATTCCTGGCTAGAGAACGGTAAGAACTATATTGAAATCAACAACTTTTAAAGAGCCGTGTGCTCTGAAAGTTTACTCTGATGTACTTGCTCATAAAAGTCTAAAGGTTGTCTAGCTGTTGTTAGGAATTAAGAGCTGTAGAAACTGCCTTTTTAAATAAAGTATTTCCCTATTAAAAAAAGAGTGAAGGAAACAGACTAAAAAGAAAACATTAGCAATAGTTGTCTTTGGTAATAAAATAATGTTTTTCTTCTACTTTCACTTTTTTATATTTCCCAGGCAGTTCTTAACAAACAGCGGTGTTGGCCGGGCGCAGTGGCTCATGCCTGTAATCCTGGCACTCTGGGAGGCCGAGGCGGGTGGATTGCTCAAGGTCAGGAGTTCGAGACCAGCCTGAGCAAGAGCAAGACCCCATCTCTACTAAAAAATAGAAAGAAATTAATTGGACAGCTAAAAATATACAGAAAAAATTAGCCGGGCATGGTGGCGCAT
>CAUYSK010117349.1:0-24802 GCA_963575035.1 Avahi laniger
CAAGACCCCGTCTCTACTAAAAATAGAAAGAAATTAATTGGACAACTAAAAATATATAGAAAAAATGAGCCGGGCATGGTGGCGCATGCCTGTGGTCCCAGCTACTCGGGAGGCTGAGGCAGGAGGATCGCTTGAGCCCAGAAGTTTGAGGTTGCTGTGAGCTAGGCTAATGCCACGGCACTTACTCTAGGGCAACAGTGTGAGACTCTGTCTAAAAAAAAAAAAAAAAAAAAGAATAACAAAATAGTCAAGAGCTGGAAGAGAAAGGGTCAATGTCCATCTAGTACAAAGATACCTGCTAGCCCCTCAAGAAACAAATAAGGAGAATAGAACAGATAATTCACAAAATGATATGTGTAAAGCAAATGAAACACAGTGTAGATCACCAGTAATCTGAGAAACGAAACTGAACACTGGATACCATCCTGTCCCATCGGATTGGCCGAAGTGAGGAGGAAAGACAGCGTCCACGCCCAGTGGGGAACACGGAGAAACGGCACCAGCACATTTTCCAGAGGGCAGCCTGCAAGGCGCCGTCTGCCAAGACGTGGTCTAACGTGCACAGCCTAGCAATCCCACTGCTGGGCATCCGTCCCGACAGCCTGGGCATGTGATGGCAAATGTCAGAGCATCGCTGATGACAGCAGTGAGGCACGGAAATGAGCATGAGTGAAATGAGACCACCCCGAGCAAGGATGACACACCTACACGTGACACGGAATCTCACTGGGGTTGATAAAAAGATTTCTGAGGTGGAAAGACACCCACGACACAGTGGCTGGGGAGTACATCTGTGCGATGGAAACCGAGCACCCGTGTCTGGGAGGATGGAGGCAGCTGGGGCCCAGCTCTGCGCCTCGGCTGTGAACCGTGATCTCCCTGGATGGTGGGATATGGGTGGCACTCACGCCCTCCATCTCGGGGCACATGGACTTTTAATGGCCACAAACAATCAGCGTGGCTCTTTTTAGGTGAGCACGTCTCGACCCTACAGTCATGAGGCTTTTACCACATTCACATGTGGCCCAACGTTGATGTGTCTACACAAGAAGAACTCGTCCACCACAGCCGAGAAGGCAGAGTCCACAGATACGGGACACGTTAGGAAGGACGGGAGACGGACGCGGTACAGGAGAATCAGGCCCTCTCCAGCAGGCCACAGCACGAGCTTCATCTGAAGATGACTGAGACCTTCCTTCTCTGTAGAATCGGTGCGACTCCATAGCACATGCTGGCTTCTGGGCAGAGGAGCCCGAAACCTTCACTCACACAGTAAATTCTCTTTGGGAGGATTCTTTCTAGCAAATGTGGGCCACATTTCAGTCAGACTGTGGCCTGCCAATGGCTAACTGGGCCCCTTGGGGAACAATTCCCTGCCACAGGACTAGATGTGGCCCATCCAGCTTTGCGGCACTGCCCTCGATCTAACTGCGGGCATGAAAGAGATGAATGGAAATGCCAGAAGGACGCCACTCGGCCGCCACCTCTTAAATACTTCCAGATATTGCCACCAGCAGGGCCAGTTCTCTCACTGACATTACTGTTTAATAGATAGTAAATCTAAAAATCTAGAAACATATCTATGTTTCCCCCACGTGACACGATAAAGCTATATTCATTTGGAAGAAGAAAAAGGTAGCAGGGTAAACAGATTTATTTTTCTTGGGTGGGCCTCTATGAAAATAAATACAAAAGAAAATAATAAAATGAAATAAAAAGGTCACCACAGCTGATGTGGATGGTACGTTCTGGGCCCTGTCTGGACTTGGTTTCCAAAGGCGCCCACTGCCCTGCTGCTGCCCCAAGGGCTGGTGCCCGCTGCCCTCCCCACCAGTCCCCGTGCACACCTGGGATCTTCAGGTTCAGGTCGCAGATGCTCCCAACGGTGGCCACAGATGGGGCCCGACTGGTACGGGTGATGCTCTCCTTGACTCTGCCCTCCCCGCTGATCTTCACGGTAAACGGGCTCCCTGCCAGAACCAAGAAGGCCCCCGTGAGCAGCCCGGAAGCCGAGGCACAGCGCTTGCAGAGAATGCAAGCATCACAGAGGGCGGGTGGAGGGGGCACACGTACCAGGCACGTGCTCGTCAGCGAATTTCGTGGAGACGATGTAAACCCCAGGCACGGTGGGGAAGTAGGAAACTTTGCAGGTGCCGTCTTCCAGGTCCTCGGTCTGGATGTCCACCTTGCTGGGGCCTTCCACCGCCAGGGATATGCCCCCGTAACCTGCAACACAGCAGCCCCAGGCCATTGTGACGGCAGGTCCTCAGGAAGGGGAGGCTTGATGAATGCAGAAAGGACATCGACCCTTGAAACTCAAACTATTTCCAAGCAGCAAAAAGAAAGTAATGGTGGCCCCTGTTTGGAGAATTTGGGGCCGATGAGCAGGTTAAGGCTCTGAGAAGTACTATAGTGAAATAAGCTGCTGAACATGGCTTTGATCAGAGAACCCTTTCCTCAAGGATACTGACTAATATCCCACGGAACACAGGTCCTGTGCAACCAGCTGGAGAGGACACTGTCCACATGCCTCCAAGACAGCATGCACTGCCTCAGGGGTTTCTCACCAGCCACGGACCTGAGACTCTCAATGCCGTCTCAACCAGCTCAGGAGATGTGACGGTTTAACAACATGAGCAATCAGTGGGGAGTATCTGCTCGTCGGGACTGGACTTTCTCTAGCCCTCTCCTGTGGGACTGTGATTTTGTCTGAAATTCACCAGTGTGGCTGTCACTCAAGGCAGAAGATGAAGGCACAGGGAAGTAGCGAGCTTGGGAGAGAGCCAATCTAACGTAAACCATCTCAAAGAGGGAACAGAAAGAGATGCCTCATTTCCATAAAAGCCCTGCTCAAATGAACGTGGTCTTGGCCAATGCCCAACAATCGTTGCCTGGGATGAGTCTAGGAGACCCTGGGAAGCTGAGAACAATGGTGGTAGCATAAATAATAAAACAGGGGTCTGCGAGTTGTTGCGGCTCTGGGTTCAAATCCCAGAGCAGATGGGGCTATAACCCCTGTGATTCTCAGTTTCTTCATCTATTTTAATAAAACAAAGACAATACCTTCTTTACCAATGGTTACGAGTCTTAAATGATGATGCAGGTGGAATGACCTACAGGTTGAAGGATACTCAGAAAGAAAAGGGAGCTGGTAGGATGAAAAGATGAAACAGATTGAGCAAAAAGAAGCCAGCTCCCCGCACAAGCTCTGGGCCCTTCCCCTGGGACTATCCCTACAGACCTGCATCCCTCGTGTCCACGATGAAGTCCGACATCTCAAAAGTCCGGCCTTCCGACAGGCCACGGCCATAGACTTTGGCTCGGCGGGCGTCACCGATCTCGGACTGGACCACCATGATGGACACGGGGCTGTTGGCCACGTGGTTGCCGTTCTTCTTGATGCTGACCAGGTGTTCGCCCACCTCTCGGGGGATGAAGGAGATGCCTGGACGGGAACACAGATCGGGTTTGGAAGGGGAGGGGAAAGGGATGAGGGAGAGGAAGCAGGAGAGAGACACATGCAAGAATGGAAACAGGACTGCTTTACTGACTCCCAACAGCTCGAGTGTCCAAGAGTGTCAACATCACAACGCAGAAACACACTTGGACTTTCAGCACATGTGTGAGCCAGCAGGTATAGCACGTCACACTCCAATGCGCCGCCAATTTCCCAAGAAAGGACTGCGGGAGTCCCTGTCTCCCACCCAAGAGGTCCCAGCTCCAGCCAGGGAGGCAGCCGGAGCTCACCAATGTGGTTGTTGGGCAGCCTCTTCAGGAGACAGGGCTCGTCGCGGCCCGATGGGGCTTTGATGCTGGCCGTCAGGGTGCTGAGGTCGGTCTCGCTGATGTCGAGCAGGAAGTCAGCGGCGGAGCCCAACTTCACCTGGGAGCACCGTCTGCTGTCGTCTGGGAAACAGCCCCCCAACAGGGCTCCTGTTACAGGTGGTCACTCCAGCTCTCCAGAGCCCCCCACTCCACATGCCATTCACAGATGAACAGGCAAGAACTAATTTCCCAACATTAAGTGAAAAAACAAGCCTTGGACAACAAGCAGACCTAACCAACAAAGAAAGACTATTTTTCTGCCTGGGAAGCCCAGGAGACTTGAGTTCTCATGGGCTACTTTTTAAGGGAGTCTTTGGCAGGGAAGGCACCTCCCACCTGCCTGCCATGCCCATGGGCATCTCTCAGGGAAACAATGATCACGTTCCACACAGTACTACTGGCTGCTTCACGGACAGGTCTAAGCACCACAGGGACAAGGAAGAACCTTGCCGTGTGCATCTTCCTTATAACCCACTGAGAGTGCGATCTGAACGCAGCAAGAAGAACAGAGGTTAGGAGCATGGGCTTTGGAGTCGGGTAACCTGGATCTGAATGCCCACATGTGAACTTGGCTGAGCCGCTACCTTGCCAAGCCTCAGTTTTCCTGTCTGTAAAATGGAGAGCAGAAACTCTACCTAGTAGTAACGGGGAAGGGCACCTCTGAGCTCATGGACTCACACAATAAGTATTATTTGAAACCCTCCATCTGAGGGCTTGCTTTCTTCATGCTAGAGTCACACTGGCACAAAGTGCCCTTTGGTAGTTCTTATTTTTCCCTGGCTTATCAGCTAGGGGAGGAATTTAGCCAGTCCAAAGTTGGACTTGCACCCCCAAATCCTTCTCACGGATTCTCCATGAAACCTAAACTCAGACAGACATCTAGCCTGCTGCCCCTGGTGTGAGGAGGAGAGGGCTGCTGGGGGCAGCCGTATCTGCCCCGAGGAAGCTCCCACAAGCCAAGCGACCCTACCTGTGATCTTGGCTGTGAAGGGGCTGCCGGGAATGTGCTTGTCATTGTATTTGACCAGAATGCTGTAGTCGCCTGGCAGGGTGGGCAGGTAGGTGACTGTGCATGTGCCGTCTTTGTTGTCAATGCAGCTGATTTCTGCCTTTGAGGGCCCCTCGATAGCCAAGTCCAGACCACCTGTGTGAGCAGGGAGGCAGGGGATTAGAAAAAGAGAGTTTCCTTATTTCATGAGGGGTAATAACTCATCCAGGGACAACAGACTGATATACTCGCTCCATGTGAGTCGTGGGCAGGGGTACGTGTCAGAGCAAAGCAGTCCACGTGGTAAGAATGCCCACTGAGAAGACACCCCAAGTGACGGAATTCCTCACTGCAAGTAACTCTGGAGTCCTTGCGACTCTCAGGATGCACGGGACAAAAAGGGATGGAGTTCTGTGTCAATTACACACACAGGATGGGGGCCAGACAGAGACTGTCACTGCTGGTCAGGTGCTGGATGCCATCATGGGAATCCGATGAGAACCACAGATTTAGGAATCTCTGTGAATACAGTGGGCGTGGGCAGAGCTTTATCAAGAAGGGCCACTAGATAAGTCATGCGGTCCTGTGGATACAGGTACGAAAAGATCAAAAACATCACCAACCAAAACACACTGAAATTCCAGATGAGTCACATAACATATTTCATAGCATGAATCTGATTTCAATTAGAACACAGAGGTCTTCAAAATTTTCTGCTTTGGGTAAGAGACAGAGTAGCCCTACAGAGAAGATAGATTTATGTGAGAGAAAAAATAAGACAAATACTACCATTCAATAGTCTTATTTTTAAAAGCTGCCCTGGAACTCTGTCTACTTAACTCTTTAAGCAGAAGGCTGGACACACATATAGAAACACGTAAGCCACACAGTACCTTCTCCTGCATCCTCGGTGACAATGGTGAAGGTGGCAGTTTTGTTGGCCACTCCATACACCAGGCCCGGGCCGTATGCGGAAACGCTCCCACTGTTGGGGTAGTTCACGTAGAACTGGAGTGGGCTCTCTGGGTTGGCAAAGGACACAAATGAAATTGGGACTCATTAAGGGCTGAAGGAATACCTCACACAACTGGGATCTTAGCGTTCACCTATCTGCAGGAAGGTTTGGCGACTCCTAAGCAGAGGCAGAAGACGAAAGGAGGTGCTAGTGCCCCTCACCAACACGGCACACCTGAAGGGTCTACTCAGTATTATTTCTTCAATCGTGACATAAGAAAAACAACCCCCAAGGCTGCTCCAGACCAGGGAGAGGGTTAAGGCAAAGGGAATCCGGCTCAACTCGACAAATAAGGAGGAAACACCTGCACAGTATGGAGAAATGGCCCACTACTACAGTGAACATAACTGGAAAGGTGTTTCTGGAAGGCCATTTGTCTGTGTTGTTTGTTCAAAACATAAGGCTCAGCTGGGTGCAGTGGCTCACACCAGTAATCCTAGCACTTTGGGAGGCCGAGGCAGGAGGATCACTTGAGGTTAAGAGTTCAAGACCAGCCTGAGCAAGAGTGAGATCCCATCTCTACCAAAAATGTAAAAATTAGCGAGGCATGGTGGTACATGCCTGTCCTCCCAGCTACTCGAGAGGCTGAGGCAGGAGGACTGCTTGAGTCCAGGAGTTTGAGGGTGCAGTGAGCTATCATGACGCCACTGCACTCTAGCCTGGGTGACAGTGCAAGACTCTGTCTCCGAAAAAAAAAAAAATTAAAAAACAAAACAAGACATAAGGCCCTATGATCTGGGGACTCCAACCCTAGGAACTGAGTGCACAGTGGTCCTCCCTGCCCACCCCACTCCCAGCCCTCTGCAAGCACTTTCATTTCCGTACTGTTCAGATGCAAGTCAGGAAAAGACTCCAGTGTCCAGCAACAGGGGGCTGGTTAAATAAATGCTGGTCTACTCTGGTCTATTAAAAAGCATGAGGGAGATCAATGTGTGCCAACTTGATAAATTATCCATAATGTGCTGCATTAAAAAGAGAAAAAGCAAGTTGCTATGCGATACTACATTATGCCACTCCGTTAAAGACAAAACAGAACAAGACTGCATACGTCTTTATAGGCACAGAGAGAAACATCTAAGAAGATACATTCTCACACTAGCAGTGAGAGTGGAAGGCAGACATGAAAAAGACTTTCTTCTCTCTACATCTGCATCTTTAGGACACTTAAATAGAGGCGGATAATACATTTTTTGGTTTAAACAAATATTACGCACACCTATACACATAAACTAAAGTAAATGCCAAACTCGGAATAATATTTGCAACTCTTACCACAAAAGGCTAATCTCTCCAATGTTTAAATTGCTCTTAGAAACTATACAACAAAGGCCGATAACCAAATACCAAAACGGTCCAAGGAGCCAAACGTTCAGTTCACAGAAAAAGAAATGTAAATGGCTTAAACATACAGAAAGTTGCTCAATCTCATTCATAAGAGAAATACAAATAAAGCAACACTGAGAGACTGTTTTTTCCAACAGATTGGCAAAGATCCAAAAATTTGAAAGCGTATTCCACTAGAGAATTTGTGGAAAAGCAGGTTCTCTCTTCCATGGATGGTGGGTGTGCGGACTGGAGCAGCCCCTGCGAAGGGCAGTTTGGCAAGAGCTCTCAAAATCATAGGCTGGACGTGGTGGCTCACGCCTGTAACCCTAGCACTTTGGGAGGCTCAGGTGGGAGGATCACTTGAGGCCAGGAGTTCGAGACCCAACAGCCTGGGCAACATACTGAGACCCCATCTCTAAGAAAAATCCAAAAAAATTAGCTGGGTGCAGTGGCGCAAGCCTGTAGTCCCAGCAACTAGGGAGGCTGAGGTGGGAGGATCGTTTGAGCCCAGGAGTTGGAGGCTGCAGTAAGCTATGATTGTGCCACTGCGTTCCAGTCTAGGCAACACAATGAAACCCAGTCTCTAAGAAAAACATAAATAAATAGAAAATAAAAAAATATAAAAGTCGGCCGGGAGTGGTGGCTCACGCCTGTAATCCTAGCACTCTGGGAGGCCAAGGCGGGAGGATTGCTTGACCTCAGGAGTTCGAGACCAACCTGAGCAAGAGTGAGACCCCGTCTCTACTATAAATAGAAAGAAATTAGCCAAACAACTAAAAATAGAAAAAATTAGCCGGGCACAGTGGCGCGTGCCTGTAGTCCCAGCTACCTGGGAGGCTCAGGCAGGAGGATCCGCTGAGCCCAGGAGTTTGAGGTTGCTGTGAGCTAGGCTGACGCCACGGCACTCCAGCCGGGCAACAGAGTGAGACTCTGTCTCAAAAAAAAAAACTATATATATATATATATATATATACACACACACACACACACACACACACACATATATATAAAAGTCATAGATGCCAACACCTGGGCCCCAGCAATCCCTCCTCTGGTAGGTAACTAAATCCCCCAGGTATGTCTTCCCACAGGTGTGAGGTGATGGATACAGAAGACTATTTCCTGCAGCAAGACCAGTGATGGCAAAAGGTTGGAAGAACCAAAGTCCTCCCGTGGGGACCTGGTCCAGTATGGAATGGCTCGTCCAAACGGGGAGGGCTATGAAGACACTCGCTTATAAATCTCTGTTCCCACTTGCATAGAGAGTCTTAAAAATGCTCTGAAATTGAACAAAAAATTAACAACAATCAGGTTCAAGGAGAGGGCTGATGGAGGATATGGATAGGAAGGAAACCTCTCTCCACATCATTTTTATTTTTAAACCATGTGAATGTGTTACCTACTCAAAATACTAAATTAAAATATAAAGAAATATTTAAACAATTACAAAAAGTAAAAAGAGCAAGACTAACACTGAGCTGGTCGACGGCCATGTCACTGGAGCTGGCTTGTCTTGCCAAGGGCCGTTTGTCCTCTTCTCTGGCCTCCGACCCCGCCCTAAACCCCAGGCCACACAGGGCTCTGCAAGCCAGGCTGGAAAGTCCCTCACTGCGCCTCCCGTCTTCCTCCCAGCTCAACCTCTGGCCACACTCGGCGTAGTGACAAACACAAACCACTACAGACCCAAAGGCCTGCACTGTGACCCTGGACGCTAGCTGCATCATCCCTTCTGGAAATCAGCTGGGTGTGCCGGGGTCCCAGGCTGTTCAGTTTCACAGGGATGTCAACACTGCATTCCCAAGCCTACCACCAAGAGCCATTTCCCACACAGGGCTGACGGGAACGTCTGCAAGCTGCCCAGATGCTCGGGGCCCTGAATTGTGGTGTCCTGCTGGGCTTGCCAGCCAGGCTGCAAAGCACGACTTACCAGGGATGTGGCTGCCCATGTACTTGATGTGCATCTCGTGGAGCCCGACCTCGGTGGGTGCGTATCTGACAGTGACCGTGCCGTCCTTGTTGTCCACAATCTCAGGGGTGGCTGTCTTCCCAGATGGCATGTGGACCTCTCCTACAGAGCATAGGGAAACAGGGCAATGAGCCCACCAGCAACTTTCCCCAGAGAAACTGAGCACAGGGTGTAGATGTCTTCAAAATAAAGGTTTTCAGACCCAAGAACATTCATTGTTATCTAAAACATCCAAGTGCCACAATGAGGAAACAGAAACCAAACTGCTTTTTTTTTTCCTGATTCTATTTGGCTTCCACAAAGTATAGCATGTAACTCACAAGTAAGGAGTTTTCTCTAACTGGCAAATTCAAGCACACACAGGATTAGTACAGCATCAACGCAAAGAGAAGCAGGCATTAAAAGCAGGCTGGGGAGAGAAACTCTTGTACAACAGACCTCAGTGTCAAAGTCACATCAGGAAAAGTCAAATAAAAGAAGGCAGAAAAAAACAGTGAACAGGAACCTGGCAGTCGAGAGGCATCTAAACACAGCAGTTCTTAACCCAGAGGGAATCACAGGCTCTCTCAGGCAAGTAATGCAAGTTGCAAAGGAACCACTTCTTCAGAGAAACACACATATATACAGGGAACATTCTGCAATCTCAGCGGTCCATGGACCGCGCACTCCACCAAGACCCAGGAACACTGGTTAAGGAGCCCAGGTCTGGGGCACGGTGGAACACCGTCTGGAGAGCTAGCGTGAGCGAGCAAGAATGCGACAGCTTTCACAAGTGCTTACCAGTGATCTCTCCTTTCCTGACTGCAAATGGAATGACCAGGTTAAAAGGCTTGAACCCCAGGCCATTCATGTCACTCACTGGGACGTAGGCCTCTTCAGTCACCTAAAAACAGGAAACAGTGGTCACTGGGTAAAGCAGACAACAGTGTGGGCTGGTGAAGCTGCAAGGGGCAGAGCTGCTGGGAATTCTGCAACCAGGGAGGCAGGGACTTGGGCTGTGGCTGCCAGGGTGGTATGGGCTTTGTCTAACGCCCCGGGCCCCGGGCAGAGCCTGAGGACTGGGCAAGTCATGCTGGCCAATTGCTAGAAATCACTCGGCAGTCTGTTTGCAAAATTCCCAGCAGTGCCCACGGGAAAGTAGAAAAGTGAGAGACAGCAATGTCTGTGTGTCCCCAGAGGCTCCACCTGGAGAGGTTTAGTTGCCCGTGGCCTGGAAAAGAAGGTGCGTTTTAAGTGGCAGCGAGTAGCAGTGGGTGGCTTTCCCCCTGAACAGAAACCGAATGTGCGAGTGGTGGATTGAGAGTCAGCAGGAGGGCTGCAGACAGCCGCCCATCTTTCTCTCTAAACACGGAGACAAACTGCACCGAGCGTGATCACAGACATGACGGCTGGCGATTCGTGGAGCGCGGACGGTGACGCGAGGATGATCTTATTACAGAAAAAGCGGGGATCGCTGTGATCAGTGGGGGACGTACCAATGACCAGGACACCCGCAGGGCTTAAGCAACCCCCAGAAGCAGGCGGCAGCTTTTCTGAAATGAGGGCTGAGTAAACACAGAAACACAAAAAGGAAAAAAACGAAAGTGTACCCAGGGCCTGAATCCAGGGGAACATGCATTTACCGGTGCCTCCTCCATGGCTGTGACTTCCCCATCCGTGGCCTGGTTGGTGGCAAATGGAGATTAGTTGGAATCACATTGGAGGGATATTGCTACTCGGCAGATTCTACAAGCTGAGAGGGTCTTGCTCCACTGCTCCATCTTGGACAAGAGTGAACCGCTCGCTCTTGTGGGAGTCTACTTTCTCACTATCCTTTTGGAAGGCAACTTGGTATCCTCTCTCCAAATGTCAGCTGCACATGCCCTTTGAACCCGCAACCCCACTTCTAGCAAGCAGGACTACACTGGCAGGAGACTCCATCGGTAAGTGATGTGTGTGAGGAACCTGACTGAAGCCATTTGTGGTCATGAAAAATTGGAGCCACCTAATGTCCATCTGTAAGGGGACCCATCAGATAAACTATGGCAAGTCTGTGCAGTGGAACGCTGAGCAGCTATTCTGAAGAAGTGGTTAAGTCTGATGAATCAATAAGAAAGGGTATCAACAGCATACTGAGGAAGGAAGCAAATTGCAAAGCCATATGTATGGTTTTATCCCATGCACAAAAACTGGGTTGTCTGCTGTGTAAGCAGAGAAAAACTAACACTAGTCATCTCTGCAGCACGGTATCAGGAAAGAGGTCTCTTTTTACTTGACAAATGTCTACAGTTAATGTTTTAAATGATTTTATAAATTCATTTTTTAAAAAATCTTAGATTTAACACTCCTCATTCAACTGACCCAATAGGGAGGGGAGCCCTTTCGACAACCCCTTCTACCGTAACAAACAAGAAGGCCAGGCGCTGTGGCTCACATCTATAATCCTAGCACTCTGGGAGGCCAAGGTGGAAGATTCCTTGAGCCCAGAAGTTCAAGACCAGCCTGAGCAAGAGTTGAGATCCCATCTCTACAAAAAATAGAAAAATTAGCTGGGCATGGTGATATGTGCCTGTAGTCCTAGCACTTTGGGAGGCTGAGGTGGGAGGATCACTTGAGCCCAGGAGTTTGAGGTTGCTGTGAGCTATGATGATCCTGTCTCAAAAAAAAAAAAAAAAAAAAAGGAACCAGAAGGCCTCCCCTAAGAGGAAGGCCTATGTGTGCATGTGACCTCCTTTTTGTGTATCTTGGGATCTGCAGCAGGGGCTCCACTTACAAAGGCAGCTTGTGAGCTGCTACTTTCGGAGCAGCCCTATCCTTTGCTTGTAGGGCCTGCCCAGGTTGGGGCTACACAAGGACACATTGGCCAGGAGGAAGATCTTTCAATGGTTAAGCTATGGCCTTTAATCTAGGACTTGTCAATGTCGGCAGGCAGGTAAGCTGCTCATCCGTGACTCCACGTGCCACGTGTGTGTGACGTATTTAACTGAACCAGCCTGTGGGGCTCCTTGAGGCATTTGCTGTGACTGCAGTGCTGGGTGCCTGTGTCCTTTTGGCTTCACACCTATACAAGGACGCAGGGAATTTACCTCGTCAAAGCCAACGAACAGAAAGTCAATCCACCTATGTAGGGCTGGGGAAAGCTTGGAATCAGAGAACCAAGACCCAAACCAGGTGTCACGGGTGATCGTCCCTTTCTGCCTTCAGTGGCCAGGGGGCAGTGTGTTTACACAAAGTACCCTTGCTTTGTGTGTGTTCAGGGCCTAGCGGACATTCATTCCTAATGAGTTTGGAAGCGTGCACCTCAGGACTGTGGTCCACCTACTAAAATGATATTTCCCCGCTGATTTTCTCACTCAGACCCTCCCAACGTGGTCTCTTATCCCCAAGTCATTGCACCAGCAGGGTCATGACCTCCACCCAGGGGTTGGCTGCCCTTCCATCCTGCCCAGTTCTAACCAGCCAGATAAAACCCACTATGGGATAAAAACAGGCTCTTAAAATTATAATGGGGACTTTTATCTGTAAATAAGAACATGAACTTTCTAGCTGCATTTCTTTCTCCCTGCAGGAGAAAAACACTCCCAAATGAACAATGTCAAAAGTTGACCAGTGTTTATATATTTGAGACATAAAAGAGCCTCCAGACCTCTGGTGCGATGTTTACAGATAAACAGATGTCTACAGAAAGGAAAAAAAGCTACAACAGATTATAGACTGCTTGGAAGAAAGTCCTTAGGCTTGTGTTTGGGATGGAGTCTTTGTGCCCCTCTCTGTTGCTGCATGGGGTGAAATAATTAGAAGGTACTTTGTAGGCTGTGCACAAGGCCAGGTCATTAAGGGCCTGTGAACCTTGCGGTCAAGTGGCTGCTGCCTGCAGCATCAAAGGACATCAGCAAGGGAGACAGCATGGCACTTGGTGTCTGTCTAGACTGGGTACAGCTCGTTTGTAAAGGGGCCGACGATGCTTGGTTTTGAATGTTAAACAAGGTAGTGCTCCTAAGGTTTCCCTTTTCTGGTTGAAGAACTGTAATAATCATAGGAAGATCACCCTGAAACTATGGGTTATAATCAAAGGAAGGTCTGTAAGTCCCTCAGAATTGGAAATTAAAGACCCTGGTCATTCACTAATCCAGATGTTTACATAATGGTTTCCTTTTATTCCAGATGTTCCTAGCTTCAAAAGACAAGGTATTCCCCCCTCATATGTAAAGTGCGAATCTTTCCAAAACACAGCTGGAGGTATTTTCAGTTCTGGGATGTCAGAGTCCAGGCTCCAGACAAAACAGCACCAGGACGCTCTCTCCTCCAGCCATGCAGAACAGCCACGAGAATGGGGAAAGACAGGAGGACAAGTAGCAGAATAAAAACTGTAATGTTTTAAACATAAACATTTTCTTAAAAGTGTATTTTTCTGAGAAGTCTATCTTTCCAACCTGGGCTTAGGACAGGACATTGCCTAAGTCCCTTAGTATGACAGACACCTTGGTGGCCATTAAGATTCCCCAAAAACCTTCAGGTCTCTGAATTTCTAGAGATTACTCTAGGGCTCTACTAAGGTCATGACTGCTTAACAAAAAATGTTAAGGAAAAAAAAAAGCGGAAGAGGATATCCTAGTCAGGGTTCAACAAATGGCAGCCATTATTATTTCTGCTAATGACAGCGAGCCGCTGGGAAGGAATTTTCCTTACCATAACAGTGAAGGGGCTGTTGGGAATATCGACGCCACCAAAGCGCACGTGGATCACATAGGTGCCCGGCTTGGCAGCTGTGTAGAAAATATCATAGGTGCCATCTTCATTCTCAATGACATCGGCCTCAGCCTCAGTGCCATCTGGGGTCAGAACCGTGCAGGTCACTTTCCCCTTCCCAGCAGTCTTGGCATCAACCACAAAGCCTACTTCCTCGCCGGTTTTCACAGTGGGGGCAATTCCAGGACCTGCAGAAAAGTTCAGAAGAGAATGGAAACATCAGCCATGGATCCATGCCCTGGAGGCCCAAGAACAAATCACACTCATCTGCGCTGTCTGCGTCTGTAAATGTCAGGCTTCCGACTGCCACCATGCAGGGGGATACCCCAAAGATCACTTGGGGAAGATGTTGCTAAAGGGAGTGTTCCGTCAATCACTTACTAAATAAGGAGCATCTGGAAGCTGAGTGTGGGCTAAAGGTTAGCCCTGGTTGGCCAGCATTCAAGGGTGTGAGCATGAAGGTCAGCTTTCACCAACAAGCATATATTGGACATTTCCTTAAGTGCCAGGCCCATGTACAGGTGAGCAAGACACAGTCCCTGCTCGCAAGGTGCTCACAGTCTAGCAGGGCAGACGGACACAGGCCAGGCACCAAGAATGCAGTTCAAACTGCAGTGGAAACACTGAGGAACTAAGTTATAGAAAAAAATCATCAATTATTCTTCAGAGAAGTGTCCTGCAGCCCATCTATTTAAAGGTTCTAAGAATTTATACCCCAGGGTTGCCACATCGACAAAGGACTTCCTAAAGGAGGGAGAAATGGTGGAACCCTGAAGGTTGAGTGCTCTTGGCCAGGGGAGACTTGCAACCTCTCCCCAAGCAATGACCAGCCTCTCTCTGACTTGTGGCATCCCCTTTACACAGGATGCAGACGGCGTCAGGGAGTGCAGAAAAGCATGAACTGAAAGCACATCGGCAAATGTGAGCGAAGTGTGTTGGAGCAGCAGGGAATAGAGAGAAAAGTTTGTTCTGTGAGCAAAAGAAGACTGGAGTCAGTCTGCGGAAGGCCCTGAGTGACAGACCAAGAGGTATGGCCAAAAAGAGAGCAATTCTATTCAGGATGCTGCCTGAACTGGGGGAGGGGACAGGGCCTGGAAAGAAGAAGGAAGCCACCACCCAACATTAATATGCCCTCAGATTAGCAAAGACAATCCAGTTGTCACTGGCAGCTGCATAGACCCAGGAGGTGGTGGATTGGCCGGAATTTCAAAATTTCTTAATTTTTGCCATGGGTGAGCCAAAAAGGGCCAAGCCGGGCAGTTCACAACCTTGCCCTGAAAACTCGTTCAGTTTGTCTAATCAAAAGATGAGACAGGAGAGAAATAGAACACATCCAAGTGGACCTATGTTTAGTTTTCTTATTTAAACAGAAGCAAATCTGTTTCACTGCAGAGATGGGGATTCATGTTTTAAAACCTCTTTCAGCAGCAATACCGAGCTGCAAGAACTATTCTTAAAAACTGAAAGGCCCATAATAGTCAACTACTCATGTCTCAGAAATGGAAGGACTGTGATGCTCAAATATTCATGGAGAATTCCTAAGAGGTTTACACGTAGGGGCTGAGGAAAAACCTAGATCCTTAAATGTGTTTCTGTCATGCTGACCTGAACTGCTCTTGAATGAATCTTGAGTAACTCAACCATCTACTCATAAAAGGCAGAAATTTACCTTTCATGGGAGTCACCCTCATAGTTGAGATCTCAACAAATGTACCCACTTCAAAAGTAATATAATAATAGTTATTATGTACCTGACACAATGCTAAGCATTTTCCACATCTGACCTCATCTAATCTTTGCAATAACCCTGGAAACACTCTCTGATCCTTAAAAGAGCTTCTTGAATCTAAATGTTCTCAAAAATAGATCTTCAATCTACATCTAACTAAAGCTTGGGGAGGCTGGGCAACTTGCCCGGATGACACAGGTCCTCAGTGGCAGAGAGGAGCTGGATAGAGCTTCCTGACTTCGAAGCACACACTCCTGACCTTGATGCAGCCCTGCACGCACCTGTGGCCAGGCACTTGCTGGCATCGCCTGTCTGCGTGGCCCGGATGCGGTAAGGAGAAAACGGAATGTTGTCACCCCCGTAGGTGACCCCAATCATATAGCGTCCGGTCTTGTCGGGGATGTAGGTGACAGCGTATGTGCCATCTTTATTGTCGTGGACAATGGCTCTTTTGGGTTTTCCCTCCTGGTCCTGTGGATCATAAAGAAATGCTATTTAGGATGTTGTCAAGATGTAGAAAACATTCATGGAAAATCTTGAGATGTTCTGTTCATTAATTAGTGCCTCTAGCAGTTAACACAATCTGGTTTGGGACTTTTTTTCTGTAGGGAGAGGAGAGTGTCACAGATCCCTTTAACACCAATGATGGACATGGTCAATCTTTAGGAATTTTTTTGTCCAGTGAACACATAGTGTTTTAGCTCCAAACCACTGAAATGTAGGGAGGTAAGGAGGCAGAGGTTCCTGCTCACACACCGCCACACTCATGCTCCCTTTCTTCTCTAGTAACAGGGCCCTAACTCTTGGCTAGGTGCATTGCTTCCCAAACAGAGGACTGATTTCACTTCCTAGCACCCCTGCCAGTGGGTACAGCCATGTGACCTGTGACTGATCCCCAACAAATGAGATGGGAGTAGAAGTCTATGAGAGCTGACTGAGCTGAGAGGGCCTCTTTTTTTCCCTGCTGTCTTTCTTCTTCCTTCTGGTCTGCCATGTGGACATGATGGCCAGAGCACTGGCAGCCTTGTGGTCCATGAGGAGACCTTAAGAACAGAAGCCACACACTAGGACAAGGGAGCAGAGAGATGGAGCTTGCTTCCTCAGTGAGCCACAGAGCACCTGGGTGGCTTAGCTCTGGCCTTCTTCAAGAGAGAATAATCCCATGTGTTTAAACCACTCTTATTTTAGGGTTTACTATGATATGCAGCAGAACTTAGTCCTAAGAGATCCAATGAGTAATTTAAAACATTTTGAAATAAAAACATAGGGATAGATATAATAGCAAAATACATTAGATTCACCAAAAAGAGGCACCTGGAGCTATGCCCTCAAACCTCTCAGGTGAGCATGCTTGTTCCCCTGCACAACTACTGACTCTTTGGGGGCCGGGGAGGATCGGGAATCTAACAAACAATTGCATCAGGTCGGAAATTGGTTACAAAAACCCTTGCTATTAAAGACCAGGAAATTAAGTCTTAATAATAAGGTTTGGCTCAGAAAATAAGTCAAAGTTACCGTTATCTGGACAGCAAGCAGGCCTTCCCCAGCATCTCTGGCATCAATTGCAAACTCCACGGGCAGACTGGCAGGCACACCATAGGAACTGAGGCCAGGGCCACTGGCGGTCACTTTGCTGGCATCATATGTGGGAAGGACCTTGACCTTAAAGGGACTTGACAGACACACACACACACCTGGTAAGGATACATGTCAACCTAGCTACATCTGACCTCTTTTACACAGAGACTGGGATGGAAAAGGGCATTTCTAAAGCAGATAGGACAGTGAGTCAGTCAAGGTGCTGTGAGTCCAGCAGAAATTTAGAACCATGAGGCAGTAACCATCATCATAAACCGGCTTTGCCCCGAGTGCATTCCAAGACATACAAATAGTTCTAGGAAGAAGGGCTCTATAGTCTGGGAAACATGAGGTTAAATATATTTAACCCATTTCTGTCATGCTAAAACAATGGTCACCAAAATGGAAAGAGAATACTGGAACTTTAGGTTTAATATTTTATATCACCTTATTCTATGTTCTATAATTATTCTTATTCTATATTTAATGTGCTTTATATGGTACATGATCTATTAGTAAAGCAATATACAAATATAATTTATAAATTATATATTTTTACATAGCTAGAGCTATATGCATATCTCTATATAAAATGCATATATTGGGGGTATGGGTAAAACTTTTTCATATAAGAGGTATGATTTAAACAAAAAACCGCTGGAGATTATTCTAAGAGGTGAAGAGTTTATGTAACACTTTTTGTATTAATATGAACAAGGAACAAGGTTTCGACCCCAACCTTCTGTGAATGCTACTGTCATCCAAACCTGAAGAAGTAAACACCTCTGTCCTAATCAGAAAACTACTTGCAGGGTCACCAAAAGGAAGCCTCTGCTAAACTAATATATTCCTTGTTTCTTCAAAGAGTCCCAGCTTCTTGTTTTCAGCTCACCTTAAAACTAAAGACAGCGGAAAGAAATGGGGGGTGGGGAAAGAGATCAGGACCACAGATATCAAGGCTACTTTACGGTAACACACGTGTGGAAACTGCAGGCTCCGGGTAATACTTGCTGATGGGATGGATGGATGGATGGGTGGATGGGTGGGTGGATGGGCAGGTGGAGAGAGGAATGGGTGGATGGATGGGTGGATGGACTGATGGAGGAATGAATGGGTAGGTGGATTGATGGAGGAATGGATGGGTGGATGAATGGTTGGGCAGATGGGCCGCTGGAGAAGTGCTTGCCAATCATACAGAGAGGTGGGCCTAAGGCTGGTTTGGACCCATTCCCCAGGTGCCAGGAGCTTACCTGCGAGGGATCTCTTCATCGGCATATTTAACTGAGACCATGTAAGGCCCCTCCTGAGATGGGGTGTAGGTAACTGTGTGTGTGCCGTCCCCATTGTCCACCACGTTCACAGGCTCCACCAGGCCTGAGAACAGAGATGCGAGGTCTGAGAAGCTACCTAGACTCCCCTTCACTCCACCCTTGGCAGAGTTAGAAACAGGATCACCTCTATTCCCAAGAGCTATTGGTTTCCACTGATGAGTAACATCAAGGCAAGCAGGTCATAATCACAGGCCTAAGAAATCACAGGATCCCCAATCCATGGGTGTAGAAATGACCCCAAGAGACACCTTTAGTTTTTTGTTGGCTAAAGTACACTCAGTCTGCCCTAGGGTATAATTAAGGAGACTGCCTGTGCTTGCTGCCAGAAGGTGTACGGCAAAGACGCGTGTAGTACACACACTATATTCTTTCAAGCTGGTTAGGCATGCTTGGGATGTGGCAATTTTACTCTACAGCTGAGAAAGTGCTAAAGAGTCCAGAACTCTGAAGAGCAAAAAATAACCAATGAGCTGGCCAGTTAAGACTTGTGGCCACCTTCGAGCAAAGACCCCTATGGTACCAGCACGCTGGGGCATAGGTACAAGGGTGCCAATCTCAAGGGGCAAGGGGACCCTCAATGTGATGTCTGCGGGGGTTGGTTGGAGATCACGTTACAGCATAATCAAGGCATGCACTGGGTTGACAGATTCCAGATCCCAGCTCTGAACGTGAAAGTCAAGGATGGGTCAACTACAGGGTAGGTTAATCAAAGAGTGACATGCTCATTATGCAAAGCAGATGAGGCAGGTACAAGCCAATTTTAGAAGTGAAGCTAGCAGGAGGCATTCGGGTTACATAATTTAGAGCAGCAGCCAATGGGAAAATGCAAACCTGTCTCCATAAAGTCACCCTTCGGGTCACCTTTAAAGAATTCTGAAATGGCTTTCAAGGGGCTGCGCCATGACTGGGAATCCTTCTCATCAGCTAAAATTAAAAGGCTGTTACTTCAGAGTCCTCCGTAATAGAGTCAGATATCTAAGTAAAGATTCTGTCTCTTCTTTTTCTCCCTCTCTCATTTACACGCGTGCGCGCACATACACACACATACACACACACACACACACACACACACACACGCATGCACTCACTCTCTCTCTTTCTGAGGTCTCAAAGTGCAGTAACTTCACAGAATCAGATTCCAGCCCCATGACCTCATTTCCCCAAACCACGTCTGTCCTGAGCTTCAAAGGGCATAACCTCCTGCTGAACCTCATTAAGGAGAAGATTCCTCTTCAAAGAAGGAAACCCCTATTTGCCACATTTGTGAAGCCAAGAACACATGACTGCTGAAAAAAATCTCGATTATTTAAGAAATTAGGCATAGTGTCTCATATGGGAGAGAAAGGCACATTTTAAATACTGGACGAGGAAATGTGGTAGCTTACCAAAAAAGGCACATCTCATGCACTTCAGGACTTTGTCCCAAAGTGGCTTGCTGGCATTACCAGATCCAAATTCCAGGCTGCCAAAAGGGCAGGCCAAATTGCCAACAAAGCCCAGGCCCCAACGACACCCCTCTCTCTGGGGAGTTGAGACATGGACACAACCATGCCTCATGTGCTCTGCATACCCAGCTTTCCCAGAGATTCTGGTATGTTCCACATGTGCACCAAGGCAGCTCAAAGAGTTACCACCTCCAAACCCACCATCTACCACATCCTGACCAATCTGCTTCCTCAAAAATGCTGAAACATATAACGAAGCAGTCACAATATTACACATGAGAGCCCAGATACTATTTGCTTTATCTAGCTACTTAAAAAAAAAAAAAAAGAAATTAAAGAAAAACAACTAGGGCCATATTACTAAATGGGGAAAAAGACAGACCACTAGGGAAATAACAGCCCTGCTTACTTTTAAGCAGGAACTTCCACTATTAAGCTAGAATATGGAGCAATAAAGTAATTTTTAAAGAAATTCCATTTTAAGATCATGACTGAACTCAAAAGCAAAGTACCTGCTCTGGGTCACTGCTGCCCTCGCCCAGGGCAGGTGAATGTCGGCAGGAGGGCAGGACGTGTACTCACCTCGTGGGCCGAGGACCCTCACTTCCAGTGGGGCCAGGCCAGCCTTGCTGCTGTCCACGGTGAAGGACTGCAGGATTCGGGCCCGGACGCCTGAGCCCAGCCCAGGGCCGGCGATCTTGACCTTGCTGGGGTCCACGACATCCTTCACAGGAACCCTGAAGGGGCTGCCTGGAAAAGAGGTCATGGGAGCCTGAGCACAGCCTGTCAAAGGGAGACCCGCCTTGTGCAGTGCCCGCCCAGAATCACACCGTCGCCCCCCCGGGACCTTGACTGTGCAGGCCTCAGTCAGCAGCTCCTGCCTTGCCGTGTGTGCCCACGTGCCCATTTATCGTTTTCGAAAATTACCATCACAGAACACCTATATGTGCAGACACTGCCAGGTGCTGTGCCCCGAGTGGTTAACAGCCCTCCAGGAACCCACCATGCAGAAGGACGAGGCAAGCAAGTCATTCTGATATCCTACATAACATACATATGCTGGGGGTGTACCAGCTGGAGCTCCCAGGAGGCAATGAACCTGGTCTGCAGGAGACCAGAGCAAGCTCTCCAGCAACGACTCAGCTGAGGACACAAGAGGGAGCGGGTATCACCTGGGGAAGCAGGTGGAGAGGTGCTTCCAGCAGAGGGCTCAGCATGGCCTAGAGGTGCGGGAGAAGACGGGCTGTTGGAGGAACCAGAGGAGGCAGCTGAGTGGCGGAAGGACAGAGTGGAGGAGCCTGGCGAGAGCTGGGCAGGCCTTGCAGCCCCCATCTAGCCTGCTCTCCCACGACAGCTCCTGCGTGCCCCTGGTCTGTCTCCCTCCTATGCACCTGGCACCTTCCGACCACACATGGCCCCCTTGGTTCCCTGGCCATCTGGTGACGCCTTGCTTTCTCACTAAGTGTAAGTTGTGGTCCTATCACTTGGGTGACCCCAAGGGGGACCCCAAGGCCCTCTGATTCTTCAAGGGTGTCCATTTTGAAGACTGATGAAACATGGAGAAGGCAGGGAGATTAAGATTTTCAAGAGCAGCACTAAACAGAGAAACCAGGGCTGGGCCGAGGGCCCTCATGGAACTGCCCCCAAGGAGGGGGACCTCCCCAGAAACAGGAGCCCCAGTGTCCCCACACCAGGCCTCGGGCTGCCACGTTCCTCGCCAAGGGGCCACATGCACCTCTTGCCATGCACAGGGGCCGTTGTGCTCCCTGTGATGTCAGGCAAAGTTAACGGCATCTAACTACCATGGAAGCCAAGGTGTCTCTGCTTTGCATCCCAGAAAGTTTACCCTTTGTAGAATTAGGGGTAGGAAATAACAAAGACCCCACAAAGACCTGAGAGCCTGATTTTCTAATCGCTGGGTTCCAATGGTATCTAGGTTTCTAGCAAAAAGAAACAAATAGCTGACCCTGGCAAAGACAAGCACAGCCCTCCATGCTGGGGTTTAGAAAGACAAAAGGGAGCTTTATTTTACAGAGTGACAGTTAAGGATTTCAGTGTCAATAGGTTATGGCACTGACCACCTCTGAGACCAAGCTCTAAGTCAGAGTCTCCTCTGGATGTCGTCCTAACTCAGCATAGAGCAGCCACGAACCAACAAGCAAAGGTAAGATGAACTTAGGTCGAAGAAACCAAGCATCACCCTTCACTCCCCTATTTCAGTGCCGCAGGCAGACATCATTAATTGTTCCCGGCAGCCTTTCTGGCTGATGCACTCTGAATCCCAGTCAACGCAGTGGTCCAGGCAGCCACTACCAACAGACCACGGCGGGCCCACCACAGGAAATCAACATGCCATTATGGGTGAGACAAGATAATCTGTTAAAAATAACCTCACAAGTTTGTACCAGGCCGGGAAAAACTGGGCTAATATTTAGCTACTCAGAATTCCCATGAAAGCAAGTTAGAAGCTAGCAGGTCACTTACATCTCATGGCAGCACCCCACGCGTTACCTCAGCTAAGAAGCCTGACACTAGGACAACCAACCAATGCTTCAACAAACGTCTGCCTGGGAAAGTTCTGGGATTCGGAAGAAGTTGGCATTCAGCTCTGGAAAGCAACAGAGAGCATGAAACAGGAAGAGGCAGCATCTACACTTAATGGGAAAACCCCAAACGGGTCTCTTTCTGTTGTTATGCTCAAAGATGGCCCTTTGCTTGGAGCTCACAGGTCAGCCACAGGGGCCCAAACTCTCACCTTCCCCGCCAGGGGAATTCCGAAGCTGATGGCATCCACCAGACTTTCCCAACAATCAAAGCAGCTTTGTTGCTGCCATAACCGGGAGATGCTCATCTCCACCGCTGTCTGCCTGGCCAGAGCCACCATATCATCTCTGGGGACAGCCTTCCACCTGCTGTCTGTGCTCCCCACTCTCCCAGCCCAAGCCCTGCAGTGCTGCAAAACTCCAGAAGGGACCTGCGGCTCTGGAATCTGTTATTGAACCCTGTTCTCATTCTCCACAGCGGTTATCACCAGCTTTAGCTGCATAAACACTAGGCAGTAAGCTCCCTGGGGACAGGAACTTTGTCTGTCTTGTCCATGGCTGAACTCCCCTAGTGACTGTAGGAACTGAAAAAATCTATATTGAATGAGCTGCAAACACAAGTTTGAGGAGAAACTAGTCACTTTAAATGACTTAAGGCTTAAATGAACATCTGAGCAGAACTGATGTGACTCGAACATCAATGCTTTCTCATCACTGTGAGAGAGAAAGAGCTGAATGTGTGTGTGTGCACTCCATGTGCTGAGGGGGACAGAGGGGACAGAAGCAGGAAAGTGTGTGGGCAGCGGACACTCCAGCTTCCTGGGAGTCAATCCGGAAACCAGCAGGTCCCTCAGCCTGCCCTGCCCCTCTCAGCATGACCCTGGCTTACTGGCCTCCAGGTGAGAACAAGACCCACTTAGGCTCTTCCTGCTCCTGGGGGCCTGAGAAGGGACAGCAGTGGTTTTCCACCAGGAGTGATTTTGTCCCTGAGGACAAACGGCACTATCTAGAGAGATTTTTGGTTGTCACAAATGGGAAAGGGGGTTGTTGCCACAGGTGTCTAGTGGACCAGGAATCCTGGCAAACACCCTACAAGGCACAGGACAGCCGCCAGAAGAAAGCATTAGCCAGCCCAGGGCGTCGAGAGTGCCAAGATTGAGAATCTGTTTTACAGTGAATGAACCCCACGTTGTTAAATAGAAAAAGACATTAGTAAATAAGAATTTGAATTCTTATTCATCAGCTACTGGGACTGTCAATGGAAAAAAGAAAAGACACACGTGTAAGATGAATAGGAACCAAGCACAAAATCTCCAAAAGGTGGAGATTTCCAACTTTGCCAATGAGCTTTCCCTTAAATCAAGAACAAGGTCCTCCAACACATGAACCACCATTTCCAGTCAAAATCCTAAGCCAATGCTGCCTGCCGAGTTACCAGTTCTACTGGGAGGTGGGATATTCTTGGAGATGTAGCCCCTCAGGAAAATTCTCCTTTTGCAGCTACCACAAATATCAGACTTTTTTCCCTAGTCGGGGAGATAAGCAAAATTAAACCTGTTCTCATGCAAAATGAATCATTCTGCAGGTTCCTCTCCAAGGGACAGCTTACCAGGGATGTGGGCTCCTCCGTACGTGATGTTAACGTCATAATCCCCCGGAGCGAAGGGGATGTACTCGGCAGTGCAGCTGCCGTCTTTGTTGTCCCTGCAGTTTATCTTCGACTCCGATGGTCCCTCGACAGTTATGCCGAGCCCACCAATTCCTGCCCCTCTGGGAAGTGTGGGAAAGAAAGTAAAATGTGCACAGTTCATACTGGCCTGCTTATTGCCAAAATTCATTTAAAATCCCTTTATAAACTACTCCGTTTAGTCAACCTGACTCAACTACTGTGACGACACCTCTCACCCAGGGATTTCTCAATAGCAGGATGTTAAGTTAAGACAGCGCTGACTCCTCTTTTCCAATGCTTACCCTTCATGTATTTTTCTCACCTAACTGCATTAGCTACGACTACAAGCACAATGCAGGCATGTGCCTCATGACCAATTTAATAGGAATACATCTAACATTTCCTTTAAATATGAGTTTGGCTATAAATTTCTACATTATCATGTTACAGAGCTTCCATCTAGGTTGCTCGTCAGTTTTTATGACTATTATCAAGTGCTTTTTGGTATGTTTCTAGGTACGCTTGGTCTTTCTCTGTAACATGAGTCTCTACAGAACAAAATGTACACCATAAAAATCAAAATGCATCTCCTCAAAAGTTGGGAGACCGTGACACGTATGTAGGGTACAGCCATAAAACTTTTTTTTTTTTTTTTTTTT